>JAJOOR010001020.1:0-63154 GCA_036250505.1 Solanum acaule | reverse complement strand
AACTCAGCTGTTCCCTGACAAATCTGAGCAGGGCGAGTACTCATCACTTCACCCTTACGTTTCCAATTTACACACAAAGAAAGGTCCTTGAAATTGACGGGCAATCCTTTTATGGAATGAACATGAAGAAAGAAACAACAACTGAACCGTCGATGGAGGATATGAGTTAGAACCTTTAATGGCTTCCAACTCCATATTGATGATTTCTTCTTATTATGCAGCATGTCATCAGCAATATTGGAACTGGATTTGGAGACATGGGTATCACCAACGGAATCATGCCCATTATCTGCTTGAAAAGTTAAAGCCTTCTGAGGGGTTTTATGTACATAAAGAGCTTTACTAATTTCTTCAATGTCACGCAACAATCGCCCACCATTCAGATCCCCACTATTGCTTTTCCAAGACATCTTCTTACTCACTGCCAGAACATAAATATCCAACCAAAAATCCAAATAAGCCAAAAAAAAAAAAAGACCCTTATTGACCAGGAAAAAATATTACTTTTATCTATATTTATAATGGTGGTGTCTAGACCAGTATGCACCTTGACTATTCCACCTAGTATCTATTTCCTCCCAATAGCACAGGTACCAAGAAAGTTAATATTTTTAAGGAAAACCAAAAACATAAAAATATACCAAAATATCAACTACGCCTCAGATGAACATAAGCAATTAGGCAAAATGAAGAACTAAAATTGTCTTTATACTTTTATCTTCATTTCTTCAATTTATGAATACAAGAGATCAATACTCTCAGTAATTTTCCACGTACTATCATGAAAAAAAAAGTACTCAGTAGAGCACGGAAGTTTCAACAACAAATATTTATACTTCTATTCAGAATATGGAAGTTTAACATGAAAATTTGTGGCCCACGTTTAATATTATTTTGGTTTAATAAATAATTGCTAAATCCTTAATTAAGGAAGTTATTTTGGATAACCCCATTTACCCACTTTGATGGAAAAAGGGAATTAAACGCTCAGTCCTATCTCTGCCAATCAAACGCACAAGGTAATGAGAGAAAAAAGAAAACGGCTTTTGTCAAGAACAGAAGATCAAGTGCTTCCGCTCGAATCAAGTTTGAAACTTTTAGAGGTGGTAGACATTCAATGAACATGTTATTCTTTAATTAGAATTACACTTCTTTATTTAACACGTATGTACTGCATTCTTGAGATTGTTTTTGTGAATGCATTATGTGGGCTCAAAGTATATTTAAATTCATGAGAACATATGGTTATAGTTCAATGGTTTTGCTGGCAGTAAGCAATTTCCTTTGAACTATACAGCATGGATAAGTACGTATTATTTGTGCTTATGTGATTTACATGAAAAATATGATGTAACTTCTTAAAAGAACAAAACTTCATTTGAAATTATATGGGAATCAATCATCTTTCTCATGTTGCTAAAGATTTCAAAAAGTTAAACTGGAATTGTTTCTATCAAGTTTGGAAACATTTCGTGATTGTGGTAGTTTAAGACAGTTTACAAATTCAAGTGTCATTAAGTGCACAAACTGCCTGAATCCATAAGGTTGAAGTTTATAAAATCTGATAGTGTTCAATTATTTATTTGGAATTATATATGTGGGATTCGTTAATCACCGAAGTGATAAAATCTTTATGAATAATTAATTTTAAAAATAATGATTAACCTTAAATTCAATTACGCATTAGTTTAGATGCTTATAACAGATATAAAACTTATGGTTTGACATTTTTGGTTATATGGCATTTATGGATTACCGAAAGGTTGATTGTTTGTTTTATAACCATTAAACATTAATGAGATAATTTAGATGTTCGTTAGTTTTATTTATTTATCCAAAGATAATAAATATTATTAATTGATGACGATTTAAAGATCATCGAATAATGTTAGATTCACATTTAAGTATCATTATGCATAAAGTTGTATTTTAATGTTCCGCCCAAAGGAGGACATCAATATACATTTTAAGAGTACATATACCATTTTTGAATCTGATAGTATCTTTAAACTCATTACTCAAAGTATTAAGGAAAATGTTTTATTTGCAGCATTTGCACTCTCCTTCCTCTTTTGTTACGACCTTTAATGGTCTTAACTTCTCAGATTGGTGCGAACATATCAAATTCCATCGGAGTTTTAGATTTTGATGTTACACTTTACATTGAGAAGACAGTTGCTATTACTGAAACTAGTAGTGTTGAAGAAAGGTCTTATACTCTTATTATAAGCATTGGGATTGGTCTACCATATCAGATGTTATGCATGCGAGGAAGTCAATTAATTAAGCATTCGATTATATTTTTAAGTAGATTTATGAATATTTAGGGAATGAGTATTGCGGGCAACATTAAGTCTACTCTTCCCAAAATTGGAAATGCAAAAGAACTTGTGAAAATTGTGGAAGAATGCTCCCAAAACTGTTGAAAAGTCTCTTGCCGGGACACTAATGAGTACTTTGACTACCATGGAGTTTGATGGTTCACGTACCATGCATGAGCATGTCAGTGAACTGACAAACATAGCAACAAAACTTGAGTCTTTAGGAATGGAAGTGGATGCAAACTTTCTTGCACAATTCATCAGCAACTAGTATGACCCTTTTCAAATGAACTACAACACCATGAAAGACAAATGAAACGTGCATGAAATGCACAGAATGTTGGTTCTGGAGGAAACAAGACTGAAGAATTAAGGAATCCACTCCATTAACCTTGTAAGCCATCAAGGAGTTGGAAGAAATGAAAGAAGCATGTTAAGGAAAAATGCAACATAATGTAAATAAGTCCTCCTCTCAAGTACATAAGAAGAAACACAAGAATGATAAGTGTCGGTTCTGTGGAAAACTTGAACACCTTTAGAAAGATTGCCTGAAACATAAGACAGAGGTCGAGAAGAAAGGTAAGCCTAGTGCTTTTACATGTCTCTAATCAAATTTAACTGAAATTCCTTATAATACTTGGTGGATTGACTTTGGTTGTATTGTTAATGTTTCTAAGACGATACAGAGATTCCTTACAACACAATCAGTAAACACGAATGAAAGATCTGTATACATGGGGAATAGATTGAAGGCTCTCGTCGAAGCTATCGGGGCTTACCGTTTGATCCTTGATACAAGGTGTCACTTAGATTTACTTGAAACTTGTTATGTACCTTCTCTTTTGAGAAATTTAGTTTCTTTGTCTAAGTTTTATAAGATTGGATACACTTTTAATTTCGATAATGGATGTTTTAGTTTGTTTAAGTATAACCATCTCTTTGGTACTTGTATTCTTTGTGATAGCTTATACAAACTAAATTTTGATAGTCTATTTACTAAAACACTATTAAAACACTCTTAACTCTGCATCATAATGTTGGAAGTTGGAAGCAAAGAAATTTAGTGAATGAACAATCTCCTTACTAGTGACATAAACGTGTAGGTCACATATCCAAAGAAAGACCGAAAAAATTGGTTAAAAATGAAATTCTTCCATATTTGGATTTTACAAACCTTAACATTTGTGTGGATTGTATTAAAGAAAAACAAATAAAACATACAAAGAAAGGAGCCATAAGAAGCACACGTCTTCTTGAAAAAATTCTACACATTGATTTATGTGATCCTTTTGATGTCTCATCTTTCAGTAAGGAAATCTTTTTATCACTTTTATTGACAATTTTTCACGTTATGGATATGTATTTATTGCATGAAAAGTCTCAAGCAATAAATACCTTAGAGGCACTTATTAATGAGGTTAAAAGAAAACTAGGCAAAAAAGTGAAAATAATCAAGTCAGATAGAGGTTGTGAGTATTACGGAAGATATGATGAAGCTGAACAACACCCTGATCCATTTGGAAAATTCCTCAAAAAGCATAACATATGTGCTCTATACACATGTATGGCACACCACAACAAAGTGGTGTAGCAAGAAGGCGTAATCAAACATTAGCGGATATGGTTAGGAGTATGTTTCTGTAATTCTCTTTACCTATTTCATTGTGTATGTAGACTTTAAGGACAATCGTTTACATGCTAAAAAGGGTTCCTTGTAAAGCAATTTCAAAAAACACCTTTTGAACTATGGATGGATAGGAAACCTAGTTTGAGGCACCTGCATGTTTGGGATTGACCGACATAAGTTAGATTTATAATCCACAAGAAAAGAAACTGGATTCAAGAATAATAAGTGGTTTCTTCATTAGTTATCTAGAAAAAAAAAGTATAGCTTTAATTGTCCTAATCATAGTACGAGAATGGTTGAAACTGAAAATGTTAGGTTCATTGAGAATGGTGAAGTTAGTGGGAGTGGAGAACCACATAAAGTGGAAATTACAGAAGTTTGGGGGCAAATTCATCTACCTTGCCTTTCTTCTAAATTTGTTGCTCCTCAAATTGTTTTACAACCTAACAATCAACCAGAACAACAAATTAATGCTCCTACTAATCACAATGAAGTCATAATTGATGAACATGTGGTAGATGTACCACAAAAAGTGGCATAAAGAAAATCTCAAAGACAAAGGAGAGCTGCTATTTCTGATGACTATTTGGTATATCTACACGAGTTAGAAATTGACTTGGGAATTGATAATAATCCAGTTTCATTTTCACAAGCCATTGAAATTAATAATTTTAATAAATGATAAATTCTTATGAAAGATGAGTTGAAATCTATGGAACAAAGTAAGTTTGAAACCTTGTTGAGTTACCATATGACTCCAAAAGAGTTGGATGTACATGGGTCTTTAAGACCAAATACGACTCAATTGGCAACATCAAACGTCACAAAGCCAAACTTGTTGCCAAAGGTTTAACTCAGAAATATGGCATTGACTATAAAGAGACATGTTCACCTGTCTTTAGAAAAGATCCACTCAAAATTATAATGGCTTTAGTAGCTCATTATGACTTAGAGCTACATCAAATGGATGTGAAAATCGTCTTTCTAAATGAGAATTTAGAGGATGGAGTTTATATGGACCAACCAAAAGGGTTTTCCATTAATGGTAAGAAACACATGTTATGTAAACTTCAGAAGTTAATATACAAACTTTTTTGAGAAAAGTAACAATTAGTCTATATTTATCCACAGGTATACATACTACCTCAAAAGTGTAGTTCCCCTCCCAAAGTGTTGTAATTACATAGGATCCTATAACTACCAAGTTACAACCAGTCTATAGTTGTGATGATTACTTCTATAGTTGTGCTAATTACTTCTGTGCTATCTAAGACTACTTGTTTACACCAAAAATAATACAGAGCTAAACAATTAAGCTTAAATCTTTGTATGTTGCTCTGCTTTCCTTCAAAACATCTCTGGTTCCTCTCTAGCCATACTATCCACCATATACATGATGGGACAGTCGTCCATCTCTCCTCCTTTCTTCCTGCATTTCCATTCCTATTCCAGCACTTAAAAACCTCTTTGATCCTTCCTGGTTTCACCCATTTGATCTCTCTCATATTGGTGATCATCTGCCACAACTGGTTTGTCCATTTGCAGTGTAAAAAGAGATGGTTGACTGTCTCTCCTTGCTCTTCACACAAAAAACACCTGGAATACAGGTGAAAACCTCTTATGTTCAAACTATTGTCATCTTTGGATTTAGGAAAACATTGTTGATCGGTGTATATATCTTAAGGTGAGTGGGAGTAAGTTTATGATGTTAGCCTTGCAAGTTGATGACATCTTGCTTGCTACTAATGATCTTGGTTTATTGCATGATACCAAGAAATTTCTCTCAAACAACTTTGAATCTAAAGATAGGGTAGAGACATCCTATGTAATTGGGATTAAAATATTTTTATTTTGGATAGATCACAAGGATTGTTGGGGTTGTCTTAGTAAGCCTATATGAATGAAGTGTTAGAGAGATTTAGAATGGAAAAATGTTAATCAAGTCCCGTTCCAATTTAGAAAAGAGATAAATTTTATAGCTCATGTATGTTAGTTTTATGGCCCACGTTTAATATTATTTTGGTTTAATAAATAATAGCTGAATTCTAATTTAATTAAGCAAATTATTTTGGATAACCCCATTAACCCACTTCAATGGAAAGTGGGAATTAACCGCTCCATCTCTGCCATTCTGAAATAGTAGCAAAGAAAGAAAAAAAGAATACTGTTTCGATTCAAGTCAAGAACACTACGGCCGATTCTGGTATGTGTTTCTTGACTGAATTTCTTAAATGTACGATTGTGAAAATTATATAGTTCCACCCTCCTGAATAATTGATAGGATTTCATGATAGATTCCTTATATATACAATCTGTAATTGATGAAATTCCTTACATAACATCGATAATTATGTAAAAACAAAGAAGTAAATTTGTTCTAAGTTTAATTCTTATTTTCTACAATTTATTTCCACAACAAAATCAAATAGCTAATTCAACAACAAAGTTTCAATTTCAGTGACAGTAAATAAATCCAACTAATAACACAAATCAAAAAGGGTTGAATCTAAAGAGAGAAAAAAAAGACTTACAGTAGTGAGATCCAACATAGAAGAGCAAGAGAAGATAGGAGATGAGTTGACCGCTGATTTTAGCTAAAGCTTTCTGGGTTGCCCGATTGATGATGCTACCCTCTGCTACTTTTTTTTTTTTTTTTTTATCTTCTTTGCTGTTTTCTTCTTACTGGAGGATATCGTGTTCCTTTGAGTTCTTCTTACTGGAGGATTTCTCTGGCAGCGCCCTACTTTTCACGCCAACAACGCCACCTCTGCCTACTCAATTTTGTTTTCCCTTCTCATTTGGAAGACCATAAGGAAATACTCAATGCCAAACGTGACGTAAAATAATTTTTTTGTTTTATTACAATATATATATATTTTGGTAAAACACTTTAATTATGCTTTAAATGCCCATTTTGACAATTTTCAAATAAGTTAAATACCATCTTAATGGGTGATGTGGCACTTGGCTAGTGAGTGCATTCAATTCTTCTAAACGTACGTGAAGAAATTCGAAAAAAGAATTATAAAATTATACATATAACATTTTTTTATAGGCCATTATTTAAATATTGTTTTTTTGATATATTAACTTTGTGATTTCTCCTAATTAAATATGTTACACCACATAAAACAGATTAATATTGACATCAACCGGGAGAAATACTTTTCTAACATTTTATTACATTTTTTTTTTAACTTAATAGATCTTAAAAAATATTTTATTTTATTCAATTTACTAGAGGACGATCTCTTTTCGTTAAAAAAAAAAGAGAAAATACACCAAATTCCTTATGAACTTGGCAACAAAATCTATTTTAACACTTTAATTACATAAACATTAAGGGGTCGTTTGGTAGAGTGTATAAGAACAATGCAAAATAGGGTGCATTAGTAATGCTTGTATTAGTTATGCAAGCATTATTTCTTATACACTATTTGATTTGATGTATTAGAAATAACAAATCTTGCATAATTTCTATTTAAAAATATATGTTTATAAAAATACCCTTCACACTTTATTTATTTTTACACTTCCGTTGTAAAAAGTGCTTTGCTAAAACATAAAAAAAAAATCTTTGCTAAAACATTATTAACTCTTCTTCTTCTTCTTTTTTTCAAAAATAATATTAAATAATTGTACTATTGCGTCAAAATATTTTTGTGAAAAGTTGGCAAAAATATTTTTTATAAAGTTTATCACTACAATAGTAAAAAAATTGATTAAACTGTATTGAAATTAGATTTTAAAAAAAGATACTTAAAAGATCCTATTAAAATGGAACTTATCCACCATTAAGAACTTCTACAAGCTCAAAAGGAATCTCAGGTGGAGCAATAGCTGGCATATCGATTGCATCAGTTCTTGTGGTAGCCCTTTTAGCTCGCCTGTATCTTACGTTTTATAGAGGCAGAAAAACGGAGGAAAAATCGTTTCTTAACTTGGAATCTTACAAACAGAGTAGTTTTTTTTTTTTTGGATGAATAGTGGGGCAGGCCCTTTTATTCAATAAAATGAAATCAAATCCTCCCAAAAAAAAAAAACTTATTAAGACACCAACAAATTTAAAAACACTGAAAAACAAATAAATATAAAAATAAAAACATATGACAAGAAAGAAAATGAAAAGATTCTAAAGTTGTGAGAAAATGCTAGGAAATGTTTTAAAAGGACTTTGAGGGTAGTTTTGTAATTATTTAATTTTATGCAAGTGTTAAAATGCTATGTATTACTAATACCTAGAATTACTTGGTATTAGTAATACACAACTTAATACACAATGGAGTGTATAACTAATGCATTAGTTATACTGTTTTATTTTAAAAAATAATTAGACTGGTTTAAGAGTCGTCACTTAATATTTAAGATAAAATTAAGAAAACTATTATTTTTAAAAGACTAAAACAGAAAATCGAATGAAAATATTTAAAGGGGGTTCGGGGTTCTTATTAGCATTTTGGGAAGGGATTTAAAGCACCCGAAACGCCCGCTAATATACGGTTATCCGGTAATTAATTATTCGGCTAAAAGTGGATTAACTTGATTTGAATTGAACAATTTTTATAGTTAGGACCATTTTAAGGGAGAAAAAGAAAAATATTGAAATATTATCTAAGCAAAATATTTTGTAAACTTATTTATTTATTTATTCATTTTTAAGTCAAGTAAAGGATGAATAATTTAGTTAAGTGATTAATTCAAAATGGGTGTCTTTTGGGGATTTGAATTTTTTAAAACCTTAAGATTAATAGCAGATAATAACAAGTAAACAAACACAATAAAATAAGAGAGGGAGACTCGGGCCCAAATCTGGTTTTCCTGTCCGCCTGGGCCAGTATTTAGGCCCATTTTGTTTTGGCATTTGGCCCATTTGAGTCACCTGCACCTGTCCTAAACTAACATAAAAGGAATATATTTTTTTTATCTTTGGGCCATAGGACAAATTCTTTTACCTGTCTTAAGAACTAACAAGTAGTAATAATGACTAAATGGGCTTAGACCCAATAAATAACAAAATACAATCTTCTGAAACTTTGACCCAATTTTCAATTCCCCAAATTGTTGGGTATTCTTTCAACTTGGGGGGCTTGTTAGTCGATCTTTATGGTTGGCTGACTCGAATGGAGGGATTTGAGCTTTTATGGCTCTCTCAAAATGCAAGAGGAGTGAGTTAGTGGCGAACTCGGACATATTTCACATGCAACAAAAAGGAGAAATAAAAATTAGTAGCTGGTAATAATATCTCAAAAGTCATACTTTAAACGGATGGTAAAGACTAATTAATTGCAACATAATAAGCCTGACAAAATGAATACGACTTTATCATCATCAAACCAAAGTAAACTAGATTGATTGAATTATGCAGAATGAGCAACACAAATATCGATAGCTCAAAATCGGATAAAAATTGTGGCTCTCGAACTAAATTATTGATCAAGTCTAGTAACCCTTGCATACTATATGCCAATGAACAACTAACCTAAGTTGATGATTCAATATTGAGACATATATGAATAAGAGAATAAACCTTATACTGATACAAAAGGGTACCCCACATGAGCCATCAACCACATAAAGCCAAAGACAAAAAACATTTATCAATGTCAACATTATACGACTCACTATGCTAAAATTCATCCAAGATTAATTAAATAATTAAACTTATAAAATCAAGAACAATGAACAAATTCCAAGGGACAAATACTAACAAGAGTACCCACTGAAACAAAACAAGTTATTATTTTGTCATTATTAATCAAATAGTTGACTATATGCTGCCAGTAAGCAAATTGAAACTAACTTTCATTTTTTAAAACAAAAGGAGTAGTAAAAAGAGAAATCGGCGACACAATCTAATACAAAAATCCATATGACATCACATTTGTCTTGCATTAATGCAAAAGTAGCTAAACATGAATTGATTTTTTTTTCCAGACAAAACCCACAAATAAAACAACACAATGCCGCAGGAGATTAGCAAGGAGGCAAGATAATCAATGAACCACATGATGAGAGATTAACACAAATAAAAGTCATATCTCGAATGATCTTAATGATCAAACTCCAACAGAGAAAGACAAGAAAACTCAGATTTTGCACCGACTCAACTTTAAGATGTGGGCATTTTTTGACCAAGATTTAAACGAAATAGAAACATAGGCTCGATCCGAACAAGGCATGCTGGAAATCAGTGCAAATGCGAGAAAAAAAACAAAATTTAAACAACAAGAGAAACGGAGAGAAGAGAGCTGTTACATCTAAAGAATAATGGATGCCACAACATTCAAACTCTATATTAATTAACCTCATGATTCAGACTAAAATTTGCAAACAAAACAACGACAATCAGAACAACATGCCTCATGCTTCAAAACGACTAAAACATACTCAACTTAAAAAAAAATGAACAGTGCATCATTCGGCATCAGTGCTTAATCACAAAAAAAAAAACCTAGACATTTGAAAACAAAGAAGAAAAGAAGTAGACAAAGCAACTTCCATTTACAAACCAAGCACCAGAAAAACGAGTTCAAATAAGAAAAATAAGTTATACCTTTCACGGGGAAACGACCTGGACAAGAACAAGCAGGGAAATGACGATGAGTTCCACCATACAATCACGAACGAGACCGTAAGTGAAAGGCCTAGTTTAAGCTTTTTTCGAATGTATTCTTATACGTATTTTGTGACTAATTGCTTGAACTATATCTTTCTGCCTTAGTTCAAAATTTCCCCACTCCGAAAAATCTCTCCCCTTCAACAGTGAATAAAGCAATTATATAGAAGGGAAATAATTAGGGTTCCAAAAAAAAGAGGGAAAATGGACGAAAATTCGGGTTCAAAGCCCATTCCCAATTCAAACTCGAAAAAAAACTTTCATCATTAAAAGGAAACACCTTTTTTCTTGCAATTTCGCCCAATTTCGAAAGAGGAAATGGCGAATCGACGGTTGATTTTCATTCCTCGTCCTTGCTATGCTATGTGGTTTCAATCCACGCGAGAAAGGACGAAAATTGCAGCCTCCTCTGGTGCAAAGTTGTGTGTGTGTACCGTTGTACGAGTTGGTGAGAAAGACGACACGGATAAAGCTATTATTTTTTCGTGAATTGCGCTGGCTTTGCTATTGTCGTTTTGACGCATGAAGGAGAAAACACGCGTACAGGGGTCGCTTGTCGCTGCTGTTTGACGCGCTGCTTGGAATTTGTGTTGATGTAATTATTACTAGGTTTTTGGGTCGAGCGGGTTTGGGCATTTTTAGGATTGGGTCGGTTGTTGCTGATGATAATGTTCTGGAAATCTGGGTTCTTTTTAGAAGAGGCAGAGTGGGCCGGGTCGGATAGAAAAGAGTGGGCCGCTACTGTTGGGAATTGTTGGAAAATTGGATTGGTTCGTTGGGTTTTTTTTAGAGAGTTTGGGCTGCTGGAAATGAGAGATAAAAGGCCCAAGACTTTGGTCTTTTGATATGGCCAAGTAAATCGCTAATTTGGCCACAATGAATTGTAATTGGCCAATTTGAGATTACGAACTTAATCAAATTGAACTCATTTGCAAATTCGACTAAATATAAATAAGATGAATTATTATAATTAATTTAGGAGCTTCCCATCTTAACAAAATAAAATAATTAATTCAACCATAAACCAATTGATTTTTAAAATTAACTGTAATTTAGACTAAACTAATTTTAATAGAATATTTAAAATAAAATCGTTTTGAGATGATTTTCAAATATTTATGAAACATATCGATTATATCTATAAAACTATATGAAATATATTTGATATTTATAAATTATGAAAATTGACCAAGATCACTTAAAATGACTTTGAAAGTATTTGAATTCTATAAAAGTAATTATTCTAAATCATTTGGGAACTAAGAAGCTCGTGAATTAATTCCTATCGGGGAGGGTCAAAATTGGGTGTCAACAATTGTCCCTCCTTTTACATGAATTGATGCAAGAAATTCGAGGAAAATGAAGTTGACTGATCCAATTTTGACTGACCACATATTCATCTTTTCTGAAATAGAGGATTTGGTATGGACTTTAGGAATTATGACCGAACCTCGGAACTAGGTTTCCTACGTATCTCGGGCTATATGAAAATTCAGGCCACTTGTAGTTCGATACGCTTGATTTGACGCACGATTTGAAAGAGTTCAAAAGTTATCCCGATATCGGATTATAAAGAACCAAAATGCTCGAGAGTAAGATTGAAGAGCGAATGTTGGAATACAACCGAGTTTTCAACATTGTTCCCGCCTACATATCCTTCAACTTAGGGAATCAGGCTGCTTGTAGTTCGACTCAATCGGTTGAAAAGAAAATCTATTACGCAAGATAACCTTTGGTTCTTGGAAAAGCGACAAAGTAAGTCAAATTATGAAAAAGAGGCTTGCAACATCTTTGCCATGAATGTGGTGCACTTCACACCCATAATTAAGAACTTACACGGACATAAGTTCCAAAGCTCTTGGTGCATTGTCACTCAGATTGGAGAGCTGCTTTCGGTAGAGACAAAAATTTCTGTATGCGAAACTGAAACCGACAAACCCAAAGATAAACCCACATGCCTTCTGATAGGGGTGTGGTTTGATTGTGGTGGAAGTCGCTCCTCAGCTCGCGTCCTAAGAGTTTGGCACTCCTCTTTGGACTATGTCCCAATTCGCTGCTAAGAAAAAGTTCCACGTTGTGCTGCATCCCTTTTGATGTCGTCCGCACCAGTGGTTTTTTTTTTGGAGAATTCATCATTTCGGATGCTCTCGACAAAGAATGAGATAAAACTCATTAGCATAAAAATGCAATTCAAATGGGAGACAGTGTCTTTTACTGTGTTGACACTCAACTGCTCTCCTTGAACATTTGGCGTCAACTCCATCGGGTTTGACGTAAAACAAATAAAGCTTGTGTCTCATATTTGCAATATAACCTTCAATGAACTCTTCCTTTGATGTTAAAGCAATAAAATAAGCTGATGTAATATGTTGTCAGTTCTCTTGATGTCATTTTTGCAAAGAAAAATGACGCAGTTGATGTTGATCTTCTTGTGATGGGTAAATCTTTCTCTTGCGATGCATAACTTTTCTCTTGCGATGCATGACTCCTTTCTCTTGCGATGCATGACTCCTTTCTCTTGCAATGCATAACTTTTTTCTCTTGCAATGCATGACTCATTTCTCGGGAAACATAAATCTATTTCTCACGATGCATGAATCTTCTTTTGCAATGCATGAATCCTCTCTCGCGATGCATGAATCTTCTTTTGCGATGCATAAATCTTCTCTCGCGATGCATGAATCTTCTTTTGCGATGCATGACTCCTTCCTCTAGCAATGCATGAATCTCTCTTGCAATGTATGAATCTTCTCTCGCAATGTATGACTTCTTTCTCATGCAATGCATGATTTCCGTCTCTTGCTATGCATGATCTTCTTTTCTGATGATGCCATCCCTGGTACCAAACGAAGATAATGCTTCACCGGACAACATCTGTGATCTTGTGGGTATCTCCTGGGTGGCGGTATCGTCCCAATCAATAATACAAATAAAAATGACTCCCGGAGTAGTGGTATCATCTCATTTGACAATACGATATAAATAACCTTCAGGGTAAGAAATATTATCATATTTGATAATATAATGCAGATAAACGTCTTCTAGATATCTTTAGTTGCTAGAAAATAAAAATATTGCTCCCTTCATGGTTTTCGTTCGTTCCATCTCTGAACATAGTTGCAATGTTCATTATGGACCTCTCCTTATTGAGAATTTGAATGAAATAATGCTATTCATATTCCCAAATCCTTGATATAAGAAACATAAAATATTTCCTGCATCAAAATTTTTTTGTCAATTTTGGGGAGCTCCTCGCCTTTTTGACTTCTCCATATTCATTAAATGGAGGAATATGCTAATCTTGCGGCAAACCTATAGACCTACATCCACATAAAAATTGTTAGTTTAAAAATGAACTGATCTGTGTCGATCTCTTTGGTTGTCTACTCCTTGTCTTGCTATCTCCGATCTCCCGCTTCTTGATAGATAAGACAAAACATTTTTTATGCAAAAATAATTGAAACATGAAGGAAACGTTTTTAAGGAAAATAGATTTTCAAAAGTAATGTTTGGAAAAAGTCACTGCCAAGTGTCATGTCACGTCAAGTTTAATGAACGCCATTTGGAGTTGATGCCTCGAGGTCCATCTGATTGTTGTTGGGAAGTATTCAAAGTTGTTCTAAACTTCTGATGAACCTTATTGAAATTTGTGAGGTCATACTCAAAAATTTCTGTCCCAGTCAACTGTCTCGGCGTATCTTGAACCGTTGACAAATCAGTCACATAATTTTTGAGAGGATCTCAAAAATTCTGTCCCAGTTGCAAATCTCAAAGTAACTTCAGTCTTGACTTGTTGGAGAAAGTCTTCTTCTCGAGAATTTTTGAGTCCCTCTAAAAAATTTTGTCCCAGTTTTTATTGTAAAGAGAAATAGAAATCTTGCGGGAGATATGACCGAGCCCTTGTGGCGCCTACGTATTCTGTTGAGGCAGGAATCAGGTCAAACGTAGTTCTCCCTCAAAGATTAACAAAAATAAGAAATTTACAAAGAAACCGACCGAGACCGACATAGGCCGCATACGTATCTCATTCTTGAGAATTCAGGTCGAACGTAGTTCAAATACAAAAAAAATATTAAATAGGGATAAAAGAGTGACCGAGGCCGACATAGGCCGCCTACGTATCTCATTCTTGAGAATTCAGGTCAGACGTAGTTCATTACATAGGGATAGATTCTAAACAAAGCAATTACAAGCGAATAGAACGATTACAAGGAAATAACAGAAATACAAACCAAAGTTTCACACATAATATCTTTTGACAACATCTGAGTTGATCAGTTTCGGCCATTTGGTGTCATCCATCTCCGACAGGACCAAGGCACCTCCAGATAACACTTTGCGAACCATGTAGGGTCCTTTCTAATTTGGTGCAAATTTCCCTTTGTACTCATCCTGATGAGGGAAAATGCGTTTGAGAACCAACTGGCCGATTTCAAATATCCTGGCTCTTACTTTCTTGTGGAAAGCACGAATCATTCTTTGTCGATACAGTTGTCCATGACAAACAACAACCATTCTCTTCTCATCAATCAAGGTTAACTGGTCAATCCGCTTGCGGACCCAGTCGGCATCACTCAATTCAGCTTCTTGGATGATTCTCAATGAAGGTATTTCAAATTCTACAGGTATAACTGCTTCTGTTCCATATACTAGCAATTATGGAGTAGTTCCAACTAATGTATTGCCAGTCGTTCTGTAACCCAACAGAGCATACGACATCTCGTGCCAACCTCTGTGATTGTCAATCATTTTCCTTAGGATCTTTTTTATGTTCTTGTTGACGGCTTCTATAGCTCCGTTCATTTGGGGACGATTGGCTGTTGAGTTCCGATGAGTAATCTTGAATTGTTCACATATCTCTCTCATCAAGTGACTATTGAGATTCTCTCCGTTATCAGTAATGATAGATTCTGGCACTCCAAACCTACATACCAGGTTGTTTCGAACAAAATCAGCTACAACTTTCTTGGTTACCGACTTGTACAAAGCTGCTTCTACCCACTTGGTGAAATAGTCGATGGCAACCAAATGAATCTGTGTCCATTAGAGGCGGCTAGCTCTATTGGACCAATGACAACTATGCTCCAAGCTACAAATGGCAAATGTGAACTTATAGCATTGAGTTCGTGAGGCGGCACTCGAATCAAATCACCATGCACTTGACACTTGTGACACTTCTGCACAAACTTGCAACAATCATGCTCCATAGTCATCCAAAAATAACTGGCTCGGATGATATTTCTTGCCAAAGTGATCCCATTCATGTGAGTACCACAAACTCCGGCATGTATTTGTTCCAGAAGCTTTGCAGCTTCACTAGCATCAACACATCTGAGAAGACCTAAATCTGGAGTCCTCCTATAAAGGATTTCCCCACTTGCAAAGAAATTGAGGGTCATACGGCGTATCGACTTCTTCTGGTTGAATGTTGCATTCTCAAGATAAGTCCCGGTCTCTAAATACTTCTTGTTGTCAAAATACCAAGGCAAACCATCTGGTTCCGCCTCGACATGTGAACAATGGACAGGCTGCTCATTTACCTCTATATCCACTGGATCAATATAACTTGTATCTAGATGTTTAATCATTGATGTGATGGTGGCAAGAGCATCGGCCAACTCATTCTGTGTCCTGGGAGTGTGCCTGAATTCAATCTTGCGAAATCTCATGCACAATTTTCGTATATACTGCACATACGGTGTGATCTTTAGGTTCTTCACAGCCCATTCTCCTTGAACTTGGTGAATCAGCAAATCTGAATCTCCAATAACCAACAGCTCATGAACGTTAATATTAATTGCCATCTTTAGATCGATGATGCAAGCTTCATACTCAGCCATATTATTTGTGCAATCAAATCGGAGTTTAGCCGCCATATGATAGTGCTGACCAGATTCTGACACTAAGACTGCTCCAATACCTTTTCCTTGGTGGTTTGCCGCTTCATAAAAGAATACTCTCCAACCAGGGTATGCCTCAGAAATATCTTTACCCACAAACGAGACTTCCTCATCTGGAAAATAAGTCTTGAGTGGTTCATACTCTTCATCAACTGGATTCTCCACAAGATGATCGGCTAAGACTTGTGCTTTTATCGCCTTCTGGGTCACATACACAATATCAAACTCACTCAAAAATATTTGCCGTTTTGCCAACTTCTTGGTCAGCATTGCTTTTTGGAAAATATATTTCAACGGGTCCATCCTAGAAATAAGGTATGTGGTGTAAGAAGATAAACAATGTCTCAATTTCTAAGCAATCCACGTCAAAGCACAACATATTCTCTCCAAAAGAGTGTAACGGGCCTCATATGGAGTGAATTTCTTGCTCAAGTAGTAGATGACTCGCTCTTTCTTCCCAGTTTCATCATGTTGACCAAGCACGCATCCAAATGCATTATCCGAGACAGACATATATAGCAACAATGGATTCCTTTCTCATGGAGAAACTAACACCGGTGGATTGGACAAATAATTCTTGATGGCATCAAAAACAGTTTGACATTCTCCGGTCCATTTGGTCAAAACATCTTTTTTCAACAACTTGAAGATTGGCCACACACCATGGTGGACTGAGCTATAAATCGACTGATGTAGTTCAACCTTCCCAGAAAACTCATTACCTCTTTCTTAGTCTTCGGAGGGGGTAACTCTTGGATCACTTTGATCTTGGAAGGGTCAAGCTCAATACCCCTCATGCTGACTATAAATCCCAACAACTTACCAACTGGCACTCCAGAAGCACATTTGGCGGGATTCAACTTCAAATTGTATCGACATAGACAATCAAAGAATTTCCTCAAGTGAATCAAGTTATCCGAACTCTTGCGAGACTTGATTATGACATCATCTACAAACACCTCGATCTCCTTGTGAATCATATCGTGAAAGATGGTTGTCATAGCCCTCACGTAAGTAGCACCGACATTTTTTAGAACAAATGACATCACCCGATAATGATATACGCCCTAAGGCATAATGAAAGCTGTCTTTTCTGTATCTTCTTCATCCATCAGGATCTAGTGATAGTCCGCATAACAATCCACAAACGACTGCATCTCATGCTTAGCACAGTTATCAGTGAGAATGTGAATGTTTGGCAATGGAAAATTATCTTTTGGGCTAGCTTTGTTGAGATCTTTGTAGTCAACACAAATTCTGATCTTCCCGTCTTTCTTGGCAACCGGAACAACGTTGGCTAACCAAGTCGGATATTGCATCACTTTCACTACTTGAGACTCAATCTGTTTGGTAATCTCCTCTTTGATCTTCAAACTCAACTCGGGCTTAAACTTCCGAGTCTTTTGTTTTACTGAACTGAATTCTGAATTTATCGACAACTTGTGGGACACCATATTCGTACTCAGCCCTGACATATCTATGTAAGACCAGGCAAATACATCAATGTATTCTCTAAGCAAACGAACCAGGTCCCTTCTTTGAGCTTCGGTCAGATGGACACTGATTCTGACTTCTTTGACACAATCCTCATCTTCGAGATTTATAATTTCAGTCTCTTCAAGATTTGGCTTGCGTTGATTCTCAAATTGTCGAAACTCTTCAGCAACATGTTTAGGTACCTCATTTTCTTCTTCATATTCTTTGCATTCCTCATTACGTGCCTTATTTTGTTCATTTGGCTCGTGACATGACATTGGCAGGTTTTAAATTAATATTACTGAAATCATAAATAAACAAAGTTAGGAAAGTAAAATATAAACAGTTAAGTAAACAAATAAATTTTGATAAAAGAGGTTTTCATTTAGATTAAAAAAAACAAGCACAAACTTTGGCCATGTCCAAGGGCCATTTTGCCTTTTTAAACATCACATGGGAATTTAAATAAGACTTAAACAATAAAAGAAAACTGCATAAATGGTGGGTCTTGGGACTCTTTCGGACTACCACCAATTTTTAAAACAAACATAAATGTGCGTCATTTCTACCAAGATGAACGGGGGATGAAAAGTGCCATGGAGGTCTAATTCTGCAACTGCTCCTCTGGCTCGGCATCACGGATTCCTGAGGCCCAGCTTCATCCTCTATGACTGTGTCAACTTCTTCGAATATGCCACAAATTCCTTCCCCCAGACCGTTGTCGATGGCACGCTCCCGCACCGGCAATGACTGGTACAGACGAGGAATTGGCCAGGCCAATGCTTGATCAACACTCTTGTTCTTCATCTCTGCTTTATCATTTGTGGGTACATACCCCAAACCAAACTTTGCTCCTTTGGTGGGGATCTAAATAGGCTCAACAATTCCTTGAAAGTGTTTCCCCAATCCAAAACCTGGTTCAAAACCGCTTCGTAGCATAACAATAGCATTCATCATGTACACAGAAGGCATATGAGGTTGTGGAGCCAAGTCATCACTGGTGGCATTTACTAACTCCACCGTGTAGAAATCACAACCTCGAGAGATATCATCAATGATCATGCATATCCATTGGAATGGCTCCCTTCACCATAACTGACCAATTCCTGGTCCTTCCAAACAAATTTCATTAGTTGGTGAAGGGTATAAGGCACAACCTCAGCCATGTGGATAAACGGTCTTCCCAGAAGCAAATTGTAACTTATGTTGATATTCAACACCTGTAACTCCACATTAAATTCCGCAGGACCCATCTGAATATCCAAGTTTACCGCACCTAATGTATCTCTTTGCACTCTATCAAAAGCCCTCACGTTGACTTGGTTCTGGTGAAGTTTTCCCAAGTCGAATTTTAGTTGTCTCAAAGTCGAAAGTGGGCAAATATTGAGACCAGATCCGTCATCGACCAAGACGTGATTTATGATCTTCTCTCAGCACATAATGGTGACATGCAGAGCTTTGTTGTGCATTCTGCCTTCAAAGGGCAGCTCTTCGTCACAAAAACTGATTTAGTGTCCTTGAATGACCTGGTTTATCATGGCCGCTAGATTGTCACTGTTGGTACCCACGGGCACATAAGTGTCATCCAGAGCCTTCATCAGAGCCTGCCTATGCAACTGTGAACTCATCAATAAAGCCCATACAAAAATCAGAGCTGGTGTCTTCTCCAAATGCTTCACAATCGAATAATCTTTCGGCTGCATTTTTCTCCAGAACTCCTCGGCCTCGGCTTCACTGATCTGCCTTTTTGTCTGGTCCTTCTTCTACCCTCCTTGAGCCAACTCTTCTAGTGTGTAACATCTATCATATCTGGTCATGCCTTGAGTGGCAGCCGTTTCAATCACAAACTTTGGTCGGGAAAGGGTTTCTCTTGGCACCAAGGCAACCTTCTCGGGTGTCAGAATCACAAACTCTTTATTTTCTCTAATGCTCAACGAGGCTACAACCCTTTCTAGTTCATTAGGAGTGATCGGAACTATTACCTTTGTTACGCACCAATCATCATCTGTCTCTATCATATTAATAGTGACGCCTCCATGATTTGGCAAATGATTACTATTGACATTGGGCACGACTGTATGAAGAGAGACCACGTTCTAGTTAATCAGGTCTTGGATCTTATGCTTTAGGTTGATACAGTCCTTGGTATCATGTCCAACACCGTTGGAGTGATATGCACACCTCTGGTTAGGTTCGTAAAACTTTGAACTAGTGTCAACCGGCTTGGGCCCCACTGGATGAATATATCTTGCCGCAGTTAATCGTTCAAACAATTTTGTTCGGCTTTTAATGAGCGGAGTGAAAATTCTAGCGAGCTTTTTCTCAAATCTAGGACGGGGGGGATCGTAATTGCCTTGTTGAGGAGAAGGCATTTGACGATAATTTAGAGCATTTGGACGGGGGGCTTGATATCTTAGGTATGGATTGGTTTGGTAATTTGGCTGTGGAGCTTGGTAGTTCGAGGGGGTCTTTTAGTAAAGTGGAGCTGGGGTTTGGTATGTTGGGGGAGGAGTTTGATAATTTGCTTGAACGTTAGCATAGTTTGGGGTGACGTTCTGGTAGTGATGAGATGGAGTCTGGTAAACTGGAGGGGGAGTTTGGTGGATAAGAGGGGGAGTTTTGTAGCTAGGAGGGGAAGTATTTTGATAACTGGGGGGAGGGGTATTTTGGTAATCAGCATGTGCATAACAAGCCGGGTACGAACTTTGTGAAGGTCGAGAACGACCTTGGTATGATGAGGATTTTCTTTGGGTTTTCTTCCCCTCATAAGAGATAGAAGACACATCTTCTCTTTTCTTCTTCAACAAACCCGAGGATCCGGGAGAGGCAGCAAAACAGACAATCTTCTCGGTTCTTAATCCATCTTCAATAGTCTCACCTACTTTGACTATCTCAGCAAACTTTGCTCCAATGAGAAAATAATTCTATCATAATATTCGGGCTCTTGAACCCACACAAATACTTCGACAATTTCCTTCTCAGACATAAGAGGTCGAACTCTAGCTGCCTCATTTCTCCATTTGTATGCAAATTTTTTGTAATTTTCATTTGCAGCATTTTTTCCAAGGAATAACGATCAGGAACGATCTCCACATTGTAGGCGAATCGTTCGATAAAGTCCTTAGCCAGAGCATTCCAGCTAGGCCACTGTCTTGTTTCATGGGATGTAAACCATTCCAAAGCCTCCCCACTCAGACATCGGCTAAAAAGCCGTATTAGTAAAGCTTCATTTCTTCCAACTCCCACGAGCTGGTCACAGTAGGCCTTCGGGTGTGCTAAGGGGTTTCCTATTCCTCCGAAAATGTCAAATTTTGGCACCTTGAACCCTTTCAGGGGTCCCAAATTCGGATGAATGCATAAATTCTCATAACTCAAACCAGTGACTTCAGGAATACACTACAACTCTTTCATGGCCTTTCGAATCTCTTCCTTCATATCCAGCTTCACGGCCTCTTCCTTTGACCTCCACACTCTCTCTCGCTCCTCATAGTGGTCGAGCTCAGAACCATTGGCGTCATGCTCATTAGGGATCGGGATTTGGAAAGTGGCCTTTTGAGGTAAAGGTGGGCCAATGGAGGGGCTCTGGGCGTTTTGAGGGGCTTGGTAGTTTTGAGGGAAAGTCTGTGGGCTGGTATACTGATTTTGGTGGTGGAGGGAAGTGTGCGGGTGGCTAACGTTTTGGTTTTGAGGGGGCGGACAAGCCTGAAGGTTGGAATTTTGAAGAGGGAGTGGCGCATGGGGGTTGGTACTTGGTGTTTGGTAAGAGGCAGAGGCATAATGGAGATTTTGCGTGGTTAAGTCCATGATTGAGGGATTTTGAGCCGGGTCGGAGGGTGAGTTTTGAGCCTGTTTTGCGTTTAAAGGAAAAAAGTGAAATGGAGGCCTTCCGTCTACCGGAGTATTGAAAGCAAAACCCGAATTAGGCAAATCTTGCCTTCTCTGCATTTCGACCCTCATCTCGGTGATCTGTTACATCAACTGCATGATTAGTTCATTCTGATTAGCAATGACGGGCTGAGCCACTACAACATTGGTAAGGCCAATCTCTTCATTGTTATCACTCATCGCTGCTTTTCCCTTTCGAGAACTTTGACTGGGGAAGGAATCTGTAGGGACTTTTGATCTTGTAAAATAGGGGTGTTCAGCCAGCTTATCAACACAGATCAGTTCTAACTACCTGTAGAAGAAAACAACTCAAAGGCAAATCTGTTTGCTTTGATTCAAGACAAATAATGCAAAATATCACATAGAGGGCATATAAACACATAAGAGTTGCTTCATTTGAGAACAGGTTAACCCACGAATAATGGGGACTGATTTTTGAACAAGCAGGAATTTGCTCATTTTATTTTGGGGCTATTGACCCAAAAAGGTTAAATTGCGTTGAGCTAAGGTCTTCTTGCTGCATCTCTCGGCATCTGTTAATGTGAATTCAATGTTCCCTTGTAGAATGAAAGGGGGAAAAGAAAATTTTAAAAAGATAGGGGTCAGGCCTTGAAAGGCTGCCTACGTATCTCGCAAGGAGAATTTAGGCCCTGCGTAGTTTGAATACAAAGGGAATTCTCATTTTCATTCATTCATTTTTTTTTTAAGATTACAAGGAAAGTGAAAAACGGACAATAAAGCTCCTAAAAGATGAAATGTGCCTCCATCCAAGCCATTCTTTTTCCTATTGTCACATTAATCACGGGGGTAAATTCATATGCTTCGAGGGCGATGTCCTCATTCCCTTCTTTCTACCGTCCCTGGAGAGGAGGTCCATAGACAATTTCCTCCTGAGTATCTTCTTCAATAGCTCCAAGGTGAGTGTCTTCGGGACCATTATTGGCTTCTTGACCGAAGAAAGAGCATTTTCCACGCATTTTCTGAAGCCTCATGGTTATATCATTGTTGAAGACATCATGTTCCTTCCGCATAACAACCGTCTCCTCGTTCATGATAGCATATCTTGCCATCTTAACCACTAACTTCGCGTCTAGTGCTGCACTTTTGGCTTGCGCAGCTGCGGTGGCTAGTTCAACTTCTATTCTTGTTTCTCCCATCTATTGAATTTCTTGTTTGAATTGACGCAGTTTCATCCTTAAATTCTCCTCAGTTGTCTTCCCTCGACGTTCTTGCCTTTTTCCATCTTAGCAGCAATTTTACCTTTCCAGAGATGACAAAGTAATGTTTTAGGATTCGGTAGTAGGATTTTATTTCTGGCTGAGAAACTCAAGACTCATGGAATTTTGGTTGGACATTTTGGTAGTGACTTGTATTTGGTATTGTAGGGATTTTCGAATTTTTTTTGAAAAGGAGTGGGCTAAAAATGTCCTCGTTCAAAGCAACAAATCACATAAACAGTTTAAAGCACACAAGCATATATCGTGCATCTTAAACAATTAGGGGGCCCTTTTGTGCCAAAGGTAGGACTAGCGTATTTGAAAGATGTATGTGTAGAATTGAACCATTTTGTTACCCAAAGCGAATTTCGCATATAAAATGATGTTCAAGAAGCGAAAATAAGCAGGGGAAATAGGGAATAAACGGGAAACACAAAAGAAAAGGCCCACGCAGGGGTCATTTGAAAAGAGTACCAAAATACAGGAAAGGCAAGCCCATGCAGGGGAAATTATACACATAGAAAAACCCACACAGGGGCAAAATCCACTAGGAGGTTCCTAACGGCCCCGCTTCTCTCATTTTGTGCCATGAGATCCTGAAGTCTATATTGAATCATTAGTAAGTATCCGTCGCTCCGGCAGCCTTTCTCTTCCCAGTCTTCGAAATACATTCCACTTCTCTTATCACCAATCCATAAGTTGAGCTCTCTCAAATCACTTCTCAAGCTTTCTAATTCTTGAGTTATACTCTCGAGGGCGTATTTATCCTCCTCTTGCTTTCGAAGAAATTCATTGTGCATTTCCTGAGCTTCCCTTTTTACCTCTCTTAATTCTAGCAAAGCTTTGGACTCTTTGTCCTTCACACTGCGGTAAATGTGCGGAACTGAGAAGGTGATACCTTGTATATTGCCTTTCAACCAAGCTTGTAGGTTTCATCGTACCCCGCGTTAAACCGATCTGCGGCAATGGTGTCCTTGTTCATTCGCACTGCTTTTTTCCATTCACTCAACATCTCTGAAGCCTCATGCACTCTATCATCCCCGATGTCGAACACATAGATACGATAGTATGCGTTTGGGGGTGTAGTTTGTCTTCTTTTGAACTACCTCAGGACTCGGATGGATGCATACGGGCGAATACCTCTAATACCTAGTAGAGGAAGCACAAGTTGTCTGTCGCCCCGTACTATGGCATCTTTCGAGATGAAACGGTCGAACATCCACTGGATATCTTCTTCTCTTAACTCGGAGAAAATTTGAGCCCATCTTCCTTTAGTCTTCCTATTTTCCAAATCTGTCCAAAACAACATGTCATTCAAACCCTTAAGAGCATTATTATCATCGAGGGTGTGTAGGTGTTGAGTCCCGTGTCCCTTCGCTAAGTAGCTCATTATCCACCATTGGAGGAGGAGATTACAGCCCTGAAAGTAGCGATGTCCTTCCTTCCATCTTCCCAAAGCACGGTACATGTCGGACAGGATGACAGGCGTGATGGGATAATACTTCACTTGCCCTTGGTTTAGATGCCCGTGGAAGAGAGTGTGTGCAAACATTATTACCCGGGTGTTGATGCTGAGGCTCGGGCCTTTGGGAAAAACCATAGTACCTAATAGCGCGATAGTGAATACCAAAGATCTGATCCCATCCCATTCTCTGAAGGTAACCCTGAACTCTTGGTTGTAATTCGTATAAAAGCTTGCATTCTCGAATCTAACATAGAGATCCATAAAAGAAACACTAGAACCTTCGTCCTAGAAGGCGTAATCCTTTCTTAATCCGAGCCAATTTATAATATCATCGGGAGTAGGCTTGTTAGGGATTAGGATGTTTTCCCATTTTCTTACTCTTCCTTCAAGCCCTGTACCGACTGTGTCTATTCCATCTCGAATTTTCTTAATTGTCGGGGTGATTTCCATGGTTCCAAATCAGAACACCATTTTCTCGTTGTCCCAATAACCCGTGAGGACTTCAATCAGCTCGGGCCACCCAACCATATTAATGAGTTATGTTAGGCCCCCTACATATTTGTTGATGTCCCTATTGTGAAACGCATTGAGGTCGTTGTACCAGATCTTGAGCAGAACTGGGGCTTCCACTACCATGTCAAACTTGGGAAATCGATCCATACTTACAAAGTAAGCACGGTTAAGATTCCTTCCCTCAAATAGGCAATCATCAGGCTTCCACACTTACCTCTTTCAAATGTCAAATAATATGATATGTCGTTAGGTCGTGGACCTTGGACATGATTTTTGGCAGTTTTACTAATGGACTTAATACGCCTTGGGTATTAAGCTGTCTTAGGCTAATGCTTAGATTAGGATTTGGTTTCGCTCTACTCTAGGTTGACTAGAATTGGTTTAGAAATGACGGTTAACCGAGTCGGACAAACAACAGGGTGAAGTCTAATAAACGACGTTGGATGACCACAAGCCAACTATTCATTTATCACTTCCAAAGAATTCAACTAGTGTTTTTTCTGAAGGACAGTCGTGGTAAGCCACGTAACCGCCTTTATTCTTAATGCAATCTATTTGCCGATTGGCGAAATCAGATGCCATTAATGTCACAATTCAATATATACGATAAATAAAACAAGTAGACAGTAAAAACACATAGCCAAATAAATTAATCCTAAGGTTAGAACAATTCCAATCCCAGTAAAGTCGTCATTCTGTTTTATTTTAAAAAATAATTAGATTGGTTTAAGAGTCGTCACTTAATTTTTAAGATAAAATTAAGAAAACTATTATTTTCAAAAGACTTAATAGAAAATCTAATGAAAATATTTAAAGGGGGATCGGGGTTCTTATTAGCATTTTGGGAAGGGATTTAAAGCACTCGAAACGCCCGCTAATATGCGATTATCCGATAATTAATTATTCGGCTAAAAGTGGATTAACTTGATTTGAATTGAACAATTTTTATAGTTAGGACCATTTTAAGGGAGAAAAAGAAAAATATTGAAATATTATCTAAGCGAAATATTTTGTAAACTTATTTATTTATTTATTCATTTTTAAGCCAAGTAAATGATGAATAATTTAGTTAAGTGATTAATTCAAAATGTGTGTCTTTGGATTTGAATTTTTTAAAACCTTAAGATTAATAGCAGATAATAACAAGTAAACAAACACAATAAAATAAGAGAGAGTCTCGGGCCCAAATCTAGTTTACCTGTCCGCCTAGGCCAGTTTTTGGGCCCATTTTATTTTGGGCCTTTGGCCCATTTGTGTTACCTGCACCTGTCCTAAACTAACATAAAAGGAATATATATTTTTTTATCTTTGGGCCATATGCCAAATTGTTTCACCTGTTTTAAGAACTAACAAGTAGTAATAATGACTAAATGGGCTTAGACCCAATAAATAACAAAATACAATCTTCTGAAATTAAGATTGGGCCTTTGGCCCAATTTTTAATTCCCCAAATTGCTGCGTATTCTTTCAACTTGGGGGGCATGTTCGTCGATCTTTATGGTTGACTGACTCGAAAAGAGGGATTTGAGCCTTTATGGCTCTCTCAAAATGCAAGAGGAGTGAGTTCGTAGCGAACTCGGACATATTTCACATGCAACAAAAAGGAGAAATAAAAATTAGTTGCTGGTACTAATATCTCAAAAGTCATACTTTAAACGGATGATAAAGCCTAATTAATTGCAACATAATAAGCCTGACAAAATGAATACGACTTTACCATCATCAAACCAAAGTAAACCAGATTAATTGAATTATGCAGAATGAGCAACACAAATATCGATAGCTCAAAATCGAACAAAAATTGTGGCTCTCGAACTAGATTACTGATCAAGTCTCACTATGCTAAAATTCGTCCGAGATTAATTAAATAATTAAACTTACAAAATCAAGAACAATGAACATATTCCAAGGGACAAATACTAACAAGAGTACACACTGAAACAAAACAAGCTAGTCCTCCGTCCCTATTTAGTTGTCCACTTTAGAAATGACACACAGATTAAGGCAACAATGATTAGCATAGTGAAGTTACAATTTTTCCCTTATAGTACAATTTACAATTCCAAAATAAATTCACTCAAGATAACTAATCAATGCTGGAAAGTTCATAAGTTTATTTACTTTATTTATGACAACTTTTCACTTCAAAATTACAGCCACTTTTTTGAATTCAAGTGAAATAAATTGGAGGGAAACAACATACACTTTTACAATTTTTTGTAAGATTTAAAAATTTCCCATCAAAATATTTTGTTATAAAAAAAAATGCTTCACTGAAATGAGAAATCAAACAACCAATGGATACAAGACAATAAATCAAGTTCAATGAATGACATAGATTTAAATATTTCTGTTGAAGTGGATCTTCAATCAATATAAGTAAGCCTTCTACTTTGCTAGGAGTATTAGTTGAAACTTCAACTTTATTTCTGTCCCTTTTTTTAGTAAAAAAATTGTTCAAAATTTTTACTCATAAACTAACAAAATGCTTTATGGGTAACTTAAAGGACTGTGTAACTCCCCAAGCATAATAAATGTATTGTTTGGTTCCAAAAATGATGAATTACAGCTTGCTAGAAATTTTCAAGAAGTTTAAATAAGGGTATAATAGGAAAAAAAATTGTTGTCCTTTCTTGATTTGTCAAAATGGACAACTAAAAGAGGAAATATGGACAACTAAATAGGGATGGAAGGAGTATTATTTTGTCATTATTAATCAAATAGTTGACTATATGCTGCCAGTAAGCAACTTGAAACTAACTTTCATTTTTTTAAAACAAAAGGAGTAGTAAAAAGAGAAATCGGCGACGCAATCTAATACAAAAATCCATATGACATCACATTTGTCTTGCATTAATGCAAAAGTAGCTAAACATGAATTGGTTTTTTTTTTCAAGACAACACCCACAAATAAAACAAAACAATGCCGTGGGAGATTAGCAAGGAGGTAAGATAATCAATGAACCACACGATGAGAGATTAACACAAATAAAAGTCATATCTCAAATGATCTTAATGATCAAACACCAACAGAGAAAGACAAGAAAACTCAGATTTTGCACCAACTCAACTTTAAGATGTGGGCATTTTTTGATCGAGATTTAAACGAAATTGAAACATAGGCTCGATCCGAACAAGGCATGCTGGAAATCAGTGCAAATGCGAGAAAAAAAACAAAATTTAAACAACAAAAGAAACGGAGAGAAGAGAACTGTTACATCTAAAGAATAATGGATGCCACAACATTCAAACTCTATATTAACTAACCTCATGATTCCGACTAAAATTTGCAAACAAAATAACGACAATCAGAACAACACACCTCATGCTTCAAAACAACTAAAACATACTCAACTTTTTTAAAAAAATGAACAACACATCATTTGGCATCACACTACAACAAATTTGATTATCAGGGACAAATAATTTCGTCATCTATAAATCATATTTTGTCACTAAAAATCTTGTGTGACGAAAAAAAATTCGTCAATCAGTCGTCACTAAATGTGCGTCGCTAAAAGAATACAAAGACGATTTAGTGCTTCGTCGCTAAAAGTATTATATTAACTACAAAAAAAAATATCGTCCCCAAATGAATAAACATTTGTGATGAATTTATCTGTCGTAAAAAGTGTAACTTTTTCGTAGTTAAATAGTATGTTTTGTCACTAAAAAGGTTATTACTACCGACAAAATTATATCGTCGTTAATTATTTAGTTCAATTAGTGACGACATCAATTGTCTCTGAAGTTACATGTATTTCGTAGTTGAACAAATGCAATATCGTCACTAATGACTATTTTTTATATACAAAAAAATATTTTGTCCTTAAATGTATAAATTAGGGACAAATTTATTATTATAAAAAAGGTTAATAATTTTGTGTTTAAATCTATCATTTTGTCACTAAAAATATTGCTTTTACCGACAACATATATTATCACTAAATATGATCATGATTAGTGACAATTACAATTGTCACAAAATAAGAAAATAATTATTATTCAATAAAAAGGAGGGACAATACATTTTTTGCCACTGAATAGTATGATGAATTATATTTCATGACGATAAAAAATTTAATTTGGTCGTTGCTTATTAAATTAGAGTTCCATATATCAAAAATTAAATAATAAAACATCCTAAATAATAATAAAATTCATCCCTGGTCATATAATAAAAATAACTAAAATTATACGAAGATAATATCGCATTACAAACTCCTTAAATAAAAGTAAAATATGTCCAATGACAAGAAAATCTAACTGAAATATACTAAATATTACTACTAAACAAAGAGAGAAAATGTCCTTCTAAAGTATCAATAATATCGTGACACATAGCTTGCAATCAATCTTGATTCAATTCTCACCTTTTATACCTGTGAAAAAAAGAGAAAAATAAATGTAAAGTTTAAATTGAGATGTTCATACTAGAGTCAAAAGTAAAATATATAACACAATTTGTCTTTCATATGTTGTGTCCAATTTTATAAGTCTTATTGGATAGATTGTCCCTGGTATTACAATTCCATATATATATATATAGAGAGAGAGAGAGATTAGTTTTACAGTATAAATTTTATAATTACCAGTTTAACATAAGTGAAAGTTTATGAAGTATATCATCACAAACTACTCTACATGGAAACATGAATTCCATCATTCATGAAAACTACTACCCATTAAAATATAATGTAATCTATGTAGGAATTCTCACATTAAAATCAAACATGACATGAATTAAAGGAGAAACTACTTCAAGTCTTCCACCAAAATATAAGTTATTGAATTCTTTGAATACTTTTATAGAATAAAAATCAAGTCTTTTCTTCACTTAAAAAGATGGTAAGACAAAGGCATATGTTCATAAAAGAATTAAGACTTTTCAGATCCTTATTTGGAACTACCGTTGTTGTAATAACCAAGAGTTCTGGAGAAATTTTCAGTCACTAATTGAATGTAGAAAACCATCTAATAAGCCTAACTGAAACTACAACTCAGGTCAGTTTATTGAATATGAATCATGGTTGTTTTGTTAACATGTTAAGAGAAAAACTATATGATAAAATGACCAACTCGGAACTCAGGTCATACAGAACACAAAATGAAGAGGGGCTAACCTTGACTTTGACACGTATTTCCTGGTCAGTATGCTTGAAATTCAGATGCTTCACGTAGCAAAGTTATGGGTGAAATGCAGTATGCTTGATGTTAATGCCACTCTGCTGGAACAGAACTATATTGAAACAACATCTGCTATCATTGTGCATATACATGTCTCAAGTATTTCATATTTCTGTTATAATAGAAGGAAACAAGAGAATGAGAAATGAATTCAGATAACAACAGATTATACAATGTATAGCCCAAGAGGTTGAGGGGATTCTTTTTCCAGTGATCAGTCATGAGAAAAGAATGAGACGAAGTTCTTATTATATAGTCAACAGGGCTGATCAGTTAATCTCTAACTTAATGGAAAAGCAATATTGTAAAAGAATCAATCAAGATTGCCTAGAATCAATCAAGTTCTATTATATAGTCAAGAATGTGCCTACTGCCTAGAATTGCTAGAAAATGATTGTTACTTTCGCACTTCTAATTTTGAATGTTCCTACTGTCTAGACTTGCAAGAAAATGATTGTCATTTCATGCCAAATGCTGGAAAAATCATATGTTCTATATGAGAATTTTATAATCATGTATATTAATATATATGAATATGGTTAAACCGAAAACTAAACCGTTAAGTACCAAAAATCGATAAGAAATATCTTATTGGTTTGGTTATTTGTTTGACGTATTTACAAACTGAAAACCGATAAACCGAACTAATAACACATAAAATCGGACCGAACCGACCGATGCGCACCCCTACAACTAATCAATGTTACAAGAATCAATTAACATGCTAAAATCTATCATAATAACGAAGTATTAATCTATTCTGATTCAAATAAAGAAGCAAGATCAATCATGATATAATTTACCAAAATAATGAATAGTTGTTTACCTAAAAATAGTCAAATGACAAAGCTGCCCAATTAAGGATATGAATCAATTAAGGAAGGTAAATGATATCCACATGTGAATTAAAGCAACTTAGTCCAACACAATAAGAGATTTACATTAATAATACAGATTTTTACTATTAAAAGAATAACCACAATCATAATAAAACAAACTTAAAAGGAAAAGAATATATCAAATTAATTAAGCTCAAGAGGTATAAGAAACTTACCAACCATAGCCAAATCAAGGCTGTCCCCATTAGAATTTACGAAGGATACGAGCTTTCCGATTGGTCTGTTGGTAACCATGGTTGTTGTCGTTATTGACCAGAGTTGGCTTAAGGTTCTCGTCGGGGTTGCCGGTGTTTCTCTTCATCGAAGCTCAATGGCCACAGCTTGCTGGACGGGAGGTGAAACAACAGCAGCGACAAGTTGTTGTCGTCGACTTCGCCAGAGGAGAGAAAATAGAAGAGCGGAGAGAAGAAAGGGTTTTGCCAGCATGGGGAAGGGAAACAGTGGGATCGCATGGTGATGATCCCGTTCTCTGGTGTAGATGACGAGAAGAGAGAGTGGCACCAGTCTCCATCGGTTAGGGGTGGAGCGGCTGTGAAGGGAGAAGAGGAAGGAGACGGTGGCGTTGGTGGTGTTCACTGGTGGTGGCTGTCTCGACGGTTTTTGCCGGTCGAAGAAGAAGCAGCATCGGAGAGATGGAGAGAACAACGTGGGTTGCCGCTTTTTTGAGAAGAGAAAGAGTTAAGATCATTGAGGGTTTGGATGTAGTCATTTTAGGAAAAGAAAGAAGAGGCCTTGATCTGGTCCACTCGATCAAAAATGGACGGATGAGATTGAAATGTTGTATTGGATGAATTTAGATAGACAGTTATTAAAAGGTGAGTTAGGATCTGAATTTGGCCAATTGGCCCAAATGTGACTAAAATTGACCTGAATTAGAATAATCAATTGGCTAAATTTGACATTGCAAATTGAATAAAAGAGGCTATTATTCAAATAATTTGGAGAAAGATTAAATAGATTGCTTTTTAATTAATAAACATATTATACATATTAATAAATAAAAAATGAATAATAATTTTTTGTACATAAAATAAATATACTTAGATATGTTATACACAATAAATAAATACATAAAGTTTGAAAACTATAAAATATAATTATTTCAAATTTAGCAAACGATAAAAATAGGGAAAAAGGTATGAAATATATCGGAACTTTGACCGAAATTGATGCAACGATACCAAACTTTGGAAAGGACCTTTTACCCCCTACACTATTTAATAGTGTATTTTAAAGGTATATATGTGCCCACGTGGAAATCATAATTATTGCATAATTATAAATAGTAATGTGTCCACGTGGGCACATATATACCTTTAAAATACACTATTAAATAGTGCACGGGGGGTAAAAGGTCCTCTATAAAGTTTGGTATCGTAACAACAATTTTGGCAAAAGTTGGAATATTTTTCAGACGCTTTTCTCATAAAAATAAATGTAATAATAATAATAATAATAATAATTTTCATAAATTATGAATACTAAAATATATTATAAATTAGATAAAAATTAAATATAATTTTAAGCATATAATAAAAGAAACAAGTTTTGAAAAATACATATTTAATCTAATAGCAATCCGAAAAGGGTTATAGGTCAGTCAAAATAGAGTGTCAACAACAGAGAATCGACACAACACTTTGAAAGAAAACTAGCTTTCAGATTTTTTTCCACTCTCTTTTGATATTGTTTTACGTGTATCTTTTAATGTAAATCCTTATTCTTTAAGAGATAAAAAAGATCTGTTCTTTCGAGGGTCCAAAGCCTTTTTCCAAATTAGTGCAGAGATGTTATTTATAAGGGATTGGGGCGTTTTAGGGGGAATTCAAGTAGGAAATTTGAAAATTTTCAAAATCCTTTGAGAGGACAAATATGAATCATAAGTGGTTTTATAAAAAAATAATTGTTTAAGAATATCATTTTTATTATTTATTTGAAAATGATTTAAATTTGAACCAATCACATTAAGTAGTATGATAAATAAGTATTTCATAATTTTACTTTAAGACAACTATTAAAAATAAGGGCAAATATGAGCCAAAGGATTAACATCGACGGTATTTTGAGCCAAAAGGTGGACGTCAGGGGTATTTTAGGGCCGAAAGATGGATGGAGGGTAATTTGTACCAATCCAAATACTTGAGGGGCATTTTAGACCCTTCTCCATTCTTTTTATAACAAATTTTAGCATTTTCAAGCCATTAGTAGCAATAATATATTCCATTTCATCCTCCGTTGAATAAATATCATGACATCTATCTTCTTTTCCCGTGAATTTTATTTTGAATCATTGAGGTAAGGTGCTTTTCTTAAGAGTAATTTGAAGAAAAAGTAGCAGGAAAAGAGAAACAACTAGAAAATGGGTTAAAGATTTAATTTCAAAGAGATATAAGTTTAATTAATATAAACCTAAACTATTTGTATAAAAAATAGTCAGAGACCAAACCTGATAAATTTTTGAATAATTAAAAGACTAAAACTATTAAGTGTACAGTTAAGAGACTAAAATTGGTAAGTATATAATTAAGAGACCAAACTTGATAACATTTTGAATATTTAAAGGATTAAATCTGATAAATGTATAGTTAAGGGACTATTCTAGACCTACTCCAATAGTTCAGGGACCATTTATGATATTTTCTCTAATTATGAACAATCGTAGCCAAAGAAAATTTTGTATTTAGTTATGAACTTTTTTTTTAGCAAATAATTGAATTATTCAACTACAAATTTTAAGTCGTCGCTATTTAACACTTTACATATTTTGTGACAATTTCTTGTTGTCACTAAATCACAGGTTGATTAGAGACAATAAAAGATTGTCACCAATTGTTTATATTATTAGTGACGGATTTAAATGTCACAATTAAATCTAAACTTTTATAGCTAAAACTTATAATATTTAACTACAAACTCTAATTTGTCACTATTGTAACAACATAGATTTTTAGACGAAATTATTTTGTGTCCAAAGATTGATTAATTTTATGACAAAAATATTTTGTCACGAATTAGATACATCATTAGTGACGAAATAATGTGTCACTACTAACTTTAAATTCGTCACTAACAATACTCAATAAATGGCGCCAATTTATTTTTGGTGGGAAATTTTAGCGGACAAAACTTTGCTACGAATCTTTATGTTTCGTCACTAAAACTATCTATCTCATATATTTAAGCACGAAAAGTACTTTTTATCACTAAAAGTGAACAATTAGTGACGAATTTCACGTCGTGGCTAATAATTTCGTAGCTATATATCATATTTGTTGTAGTGATATGATCAATATCATAATTAAATCACCAAGTTGTTACCAGATTTCCTTAGAATTTACTGGCTCCGATTTAGTCCAAATATAGACTAGGTTGGAAGAAGAATGTATCTTCCTTTGGTTTCGTGGCCTTTGTTTTGTGAGGCTAAATGCTCGCCATGAAAATGCTAAAATATTACTTAGAATGTTGTATTAATTAATATTTGAGATACTATGAAAAATCATAATAGATAGGTAATGTCATGGTTAGTGGCTATTAATCAGAAGTACAATTAATTAATCTATAAATATTTGCAAAACGTAAAAAAAATAAAAAAAATTGAAGTGAATGTATACGTAGTTGAACATCAATAATGAAAAGGAAGTTACTAAATTATGTCTTGCATTTTGATTATTTATTGGAAGTATAACAAAAAATACTTTCTCCGCTTCAAAATATTTGTCGAATTTGCTATTTACACGTCCCTTAATAAACATTAATTAGGAAGGTATTGGTCTGTGAGATTTCGATCATAGTTGTCACGCCCTCAGCCTACGCCCTGAGCTTAAAAAGTATGACCCTTTCTACACACGTTGGCTACATGGTTTATGAGAACTCTGAGTTGTATGAACTCGTCCTTGTATCAGTGCTCAATACTACTTCCAAAAATATACTCAACTCATATGTTTAAAAAGAATTCCTCATCCTCAAGCTTTGAGATTATTACTCAAAAGGTTCTCTTAAAAGAGATTATCCTCAAAAACTCCTTATGAGCTCATTTGGAAATTGATGTTTCCCCTCATTTTAAATGTAAAAACATTACTCTTGGAAATACTTAGTTCCCATATATTCATTTTGAAAATTGAAATTCAACTTTCCTCATACTCAAACTCAAGTACTCAAGTCTTAAACAAGTTTTAAAAGATTGTAAAAGACTTCTCAAAATGAGTCAAAAGAACTCTCAAGACTTTACTCTTAACTCTTCCTTAATTTTGAATTATGAATTCAAGGGTTATGATTCATGTTATGAAGGATCTGTCAATGATTAGATGTAATTTAGAGTAGATAGAATTAGAAAGGAGTAAAGGTACACCTTAAAGGAACTCAAACAGGTCAAACGACGGAAGAAGGACGGGGGCAGGCGACCCTGGCTCACTGAGTGGCGCAGGGCACCAACCCCTACACTTCAGAGGTGGAGTTTTGGCGCACTGCTGGCGCGGCGCGCCAGTCTTTGTGTAACACCCTAGAATTTTTTTGAGCTAAGACTCGAAACATTCTTCGTTGTTAGTAAGAATTTATCGAGGAATTTAAAATATTCTTAAGTTTTAAGTTCGCTAGATGAAGCACCTTGAGTTCCAAAAAGAACTAAAGAGAATTCCTTCAAATCATTCCTAGGTTATTTTATGTTTTGGGTCAACTTCAAATGACCATAACTTTTAGCACATGATGAGTTAGGAGACCCATAAAATATCAAAAGAAAGATCTCCGAGTCCTCTTTTCAACGCCACCAAGTTTGCTAATATTCGAGCTCGTATCAGGAAGTAATACCCATTTGAAGTCGGGCTGTCCAATTAAGGAAAGTTACCCAAAAATATGAGGGATATTTTGGTCTTTTCCTTACCTAATCAGGTTAAAACGAATTTTAGTAATATTTTGTGAACAAATATGATTTGGGTCACTTTTCATAAATCCAAATACGCTTAGGCTTTTAGAAGAGAATTTATTCAAGTCAATCCTAAGTCCTTTTATGTTTTGGGTCAACTATAAATGACCATAACTTTTAGCACAGAATTAGTTAGGAGACCCATAAGATATGAAATGAAATATCTCTGAGTCCTGTTTCCAACTCAACCGAGTTTGCTAATTTTTAAGCTTGTATGAGGGAGATATGTCGATTTTAATTTGGGTTGTCCATTTGAGATAAGTTACCCGAAAATAAGAGGGGTATTTTAGTCTTTTCCTTACCCCTACTTATTCTAAACGCGAATTACACCCAATTAAGGTCTAAACTGGTTAGAATCATTTTCATTCATCCCCAAAAGTGCTAAGGGTTTTAGAGAGAAGATTCAAAAGGAGAAAAAGTTCAATGTTTCAAGCGTTCTTTCAAGAAATTCAAGATTTCGCCAAGAACCTAGTTCTTTGAGGTATGTAAGCTTCCATAGTATAGAGTTTGTTTAACCACACCCCAATCATGAGTTTCTTTTGCAAATCAATCCATGAATATTGAAAAATTTAAGTTCTTGATGAGTTCTTGATGAATTCTTAATAAGTGTTCTTGAAGTTTCATTCTAAATCTGGTTTTGTTGAAGTTTTGAGGAATTCCTGAGATGAAAGTTAGTGATTTTTACTATCCAACGTACATCCAATCATTAATAAATCCTATATATCAAGTCATGATCCTTGAATTCAAAATCAAAATCAAAGAAGAGTTAAGAGTCAAGGGTTGAGAGTTCTTTCGAGGCTTTTGAGAAAGTCCCTTTGAGTCTTTTGAGGAGTCTTCTATAATTTCTAATAACTTGTTTCAAGACTCAAGTAAGTGATTATGAGAGTGAGGAGAATTCATTCATGAGTCTACACTATCATCAAGATCCTTCATATCAAGAATCATAACTCTTGAATTCATAATTCAAATTCAAGAAAGAGTTAAGAGTAGAGTTCAAGAAAGTCTTCAAGTTCAATTGTGAATCTTTTGAGATTAATTATCGATTGAAGCTAAGTTTTGACGAAGTAAGTATAAGAATGAGAAGAGTCATATACATGAGTTTCGTATTGTTATGTAGACCCTTGAGTTGAGTCGTTCATGCCCGTAAATTCCGCATGAACTCTATAAATTGAGTGTCTTTGAGAGAAGTAGTATCTTCAACTTCTAAGTCTTGAATATTGAGTTCCTAATACTTTTGATATTATATTCCTAGTCGTGGGACTACTACATGTTACCCATGAAGGTCCTTGAGTTGAGTAGTTCATGTTCGTAATTCTGCATGAACCCTATTTTGAGAAGTCTTTTGCAAACCTTTTTAAAACTTGTTTTAAGACTTGAGCATATGAGTTTGAGGAAGAGTAGAGTTGGGTTATTTTCATTAAAATGATATATGAAAACTAAGTATTCCCAAGAGTAAATGTTTACATTAAAGAAAAAAGGAAACACCATTTTCCAAAAGAGATTTCATGAGCAGTTCTGAGTACTATCTCTTTTAAGAGAGATTTTTTAGTAATAATATCAAAACTGAGAAAGAGTTATGTTTTTTTAAAAACATACGAGCTAGTATATTTTGGTAGTAGTATTGAGCACCAATATGGGGGAGAGTTCATACAACTCACTGCCCACATAAACCATGTAGTCAACGTGGGTAGAAAGGGTCATACTTTTTAGATGATTCCTTATAGCATTTTAGCATAGACTTGTGGATTCAAATGTTATTTGTTGTTTTAAAAGCTTTTCAAATGTTGCATCTATTCTTGTTATTTATCTTGAGTTGAGTATCTTATTATTGAGTTGAGCTTATTTTCTCTGATTTGAGTTGAACTATGTTTCATTGAGTTGAGTTGAGTGAGTTGAGAAAAGGTTAGTATGCTTCGTTTCCATCAGTTCAAGCTTATGTTTATATTTTAGAATTCCCCTTACATGCTCGTACATTCCATGTACTGAGCCATTTGGCCTGCATCATTTGATGATGCAAATGCAGAAATTCAGTATCATCAACATGCATTTCGTTGAGGTCGTGACAAACTTGGTATCAGAGCACAAAGTTCAAGTGTCCTAGGTTGTGTATGAAAATGTGTCAAGTAGGATTTTATTTATAGTTGTGAGGGCCCCACTTTTATAAATGAGGGACTATTGACATTTATGAAAAATTTCCCTTCTTTGATACTCTTAAACGTACAGTAGAACTATGTCATAGAGACTCATTCTAATTCATGCGTTCTCATATCCATTCGATTACCCTTCATACTAGAGGTGGTTGAAAAGCAAAGTCAGTTCTTTATCGATGAGTTGCTCTTAACAAAATCTTAAAGAAGTCATGAGAGTCCAGAGGGGCTTGAGAGAAGCCCATGAGTGAGTTAAGTGTTGAGTTTCAAAGGAATGCGCTCATGTCCACATGAATTGTACGTTCAAGAAAAATGTGAGTGGTACTCACCTCTCTAAGCCTTATTTGAACTAAGATCCTTATGAGGAGGTATGTTTAGAGCTTGAATAGTATTTTCATCCCAAAAAGGTAGCATGAGTTACGAAATTATAGGCTATAGTAGTGAAAGTGCACATAGTTATAGGAAAGTATGTAGAGGTTCAGTAATCTATGAAAGAGAGTTAGTGATGGGGTAGATTATGCTATTGCAATCATGCACCCAGTCAGTTATTAGTGATGAGTTCCTTTATGAATGATGCAAGTACTAATAATGTTGTAGAGAGTTCTTGATAGAATGAAGAGGAATAGTTACTAGTCATGATGAGATAGACTATATTTAAACCAAAATAGAGTTAATGTCAATGTGCCATCGTGTTAGAGGAGACTAAATATATGTGTTGAATAAGAGAAATAAATATCCAGGAAGTGATAGATCTAAGCTAAGCTTATTATTTTGTTTGAGAAGGTCATGGTGTTCCAAAGGTTACAGAATTGATTAAGTAATAAGGTATAATAACTGAGCAAATAGTACTTAAGTTGTGAAAAAGGGATGTAGACCATTTTAGAGATGATGTAATAGGTCCATAGCTTCCAAGTGTTAGCTTTAGACCTAAGGGGGAGATGATAAGATGAGAAATCAAGTCCAGTGTTGAGAATAAGATAGTAATGAGCGCAAAAGAGTAAGAGAGATATATTTTCAAAGGTATTTTAGTAGTGGAGTGATGTTAGAAGAAGAAGGTTAATGTTCTTATCGTGATAACGATGGTGTGATAATTCCATCCAAGGATATAAATAGGTATGAAGAGGAGGATGAGGTTTTACTATGAGAAATAGTTAAATAAGAGCCCTTAGTTGGTCTCAAGTAGTAATGCGGGAAATTCTAGTTGGTATGGCAGATGATAAAGGAATGAGAACTTCTTAAGAAGTTGGTTAGTAAGAGTCCATGGAGTTGTTAGAATACTAAGATTAAATGTGGTATTGTTAAACATGACGTAGTTCTTGATATGATCCCAATGTTGATTAAATGTGGTGGTAAAGAATAATATTCTTGGGATGAGATTCCCTATAGAGAGGTATAGAACCCGAACAGTAGGATTTGGGTTAAGCTTGAATACAACAAGAGCCTACCATTAGACTCAGACATTGGCAAGAGAAGTCATCTACCCTTGTGGAAGCTATGAGTTGCAGCCAATGAGGCATGGTATTCCTACTCTTACTTCATTCCTAGATTTCCTTTGTCCCAGATATGGTAACCTCAGAGAGAGTGTGATTATGTTAAAAATAGCATCCTTCTTGGCTTAGGTGATATAGGCGGTTCCAACTCTTGGTATGAATCAGTCCAGCCTGTGTTAGTAGGCATGTTCATGAGTCAGAAGGGATAGTGAGAGTAATCGCGTTCCATTTCCATTCCAGCTGTCATTCGAGGACGAATGATCCCAAGGGGGAGATAATGTAACACCCTAAAAAAAATTTGAGCTAAGACTCGAACCATTCATCGTTGTGATTAATATTTAACAGAGGAATTTAAATTTTCTTAAGTTTTAAGGTCACTAGATGAAGTACCTTCAGTTGCAAAAAGAAATAGAAATAATTCCTTCAAGTCATTCCTAAGTTCTTTTAAGTTTTGGGTCAACTTCAAATGAACATAAATTTTAGCACAGGATAAGTTAGAAGACCCATAAGATATCAAACTAAAGATCTCTGAGTCCTCTTTCCAACGCCACCGAGTTTGCTAATTTTCGAGCTTGTATGTGGGAGATATGCCCGTTTGAAGTCGGGTTGTCCAATTAAGGAAAGCTACCCAAAAATATGAGTGGTATTTTGGTTTTTTTCCATACCCAATCAGCTTAAAACGAGTTTTAATAATATTTTGGGGATAAATCTGAATTGGATCGGTTTTCAGAAATCCAAATATGCTTAGGATTTTAGAAGAGGGTTCATTCAAGTCATTCCTAAGTTCTTTGAAGTTTTGGGTCAACTTCAAAAGACCATAAATTTTAACACATGATGAGTTAGGAGACCAAAAGATATCAAATGAAATATCTCTGAGTCCTCTTTCCAACGCCACCAAGTTTGCTTTTTTTTGAGTTCGTATGACGGAGATGTACCCTTTTTAAGTCATACTATCCATTTAAAGAAAGCTACCCAAAAATATGAGGGGTATTTTAGTCTTTTCCTTACCCTCACTTATTCTAAACGCGAATTACACCCAATTAAGGGTCTAAACTGGTTAGAATCAGTTTCATTCATCCATAAGAGCATTTAGGGTTATAGAGAGGAGCTTCAAGAGGAGAAAAAGTTCAAATTTTCGAGCGTTCATTCAAGAAATTTAAGATTTCGCCAAGAACCTAGTTCTTTGAGGAATGTAAGTTGTCATAGTGTTAGGTTTGCTCACCCACAAACCAATCATGAGTCTTTTTGCGAATCTATCCATTAATATTGAGCAATTTAAATTCTTGATGAGTTCTTGATAAGTGTTCTTGAAGTTTCATTCTAAATATTGTTTTGTTGAGGTTTTGAGGAATTCTTGAGATGAAAGTTAGTGATTTTTACTATCCAACCTACATACAATAATCAAGAAATTCTATATATCAAGTCACGAACCTTGAATTCATAATTAAAATTCAAAGAAGAGTTAAGAGTCAAGTCTTGAGAGTTCTTTTGAGTCTTTGAGAAAGACCCTTTGAGTCTTTTGAGGAGTCTTCTACAATTTTTAATAACTTGTTTCAAGACCCAAGTAAGTGAGCATGAGAGTGAGGAGAATGTACTCATGAGTCTACACAATCATCGAGATCCTTCATATCGTAAATCAGAACTCTTGAATTCACAATTCAAATTCAACAAAAAGTGTTAAGAGTAGAGTTGAAGAAAGTCTTCAAGTTCAATTGTGAATCCTTTGAGATCAATTACCGATTTGAGCTTAATTTTGAGGAAGTAAGTATGACAATGAGAAGAGTCATATACATGAGTTCCATATTGTTATGTAGACCCTTGAGTTGAGTCATTCATGCCCATAAATTCCTCATGAACTCCATAAATTGAATATCTTTGAGAGGAGTAGAATCTTCAAGTTCTACGTCTTGACTATTGAGTTCCTAATCCTTTTGAGATTACATTCCTAGTCGTGGGACTACTACATGTTACCCATGATGGAGCTTCAGTTGAGTAGTCCATCCCCATAATTCTGCATGAACCCTATTTTGAGAAGTCTTTTGCAAACCTTTTTAAAACTTGTATTAAGACTTCAACATATGAGTTCGAGGAAAAGTAGAGCTCAGTTCATTATCTTTATAATGATATATGGGAACTAAGTATTTGCAAGAGTAAATGTTTTTACATTTAAGATAAGAGGAAACACCATTTTCCGAAAGAGTTTTCATGAGCAGTTCTGAGTACTATCTCTTTTAAGATAAATTTTTTTGAGTAATATTCTCAAAACACAGAAAGAGTTATGTTTTTAAAAACATATGATCTAGTATATTTTGGGACTAGTATTGAGCACCGATATGGGTGAGAGTTCATACAACTCACAACCCCCATAAACCATGTAGCCAACGTGGGTAGAAAGGGTCATAGTTTTTAGATGATTCCTTATTGCTTTTTAGCATAGACTAGTGGATCCACTTAGTAGTAGGTTCTATACCCCAGCAAAGTATAGGACAGTTCTGGCAGCGTGGGCTAGACGATGTATCATTAAATAGCTTATAGTGATGGTTGTCGATTAGAGAATCTCCTACAGAGTTACATTGTATTTTATATAAAGAAGCCGATTTATTATAGTATTCTTCAATACATTGAGTTGTTATCTACTGTTTTAAAAGCTTTTCAAATATTGCGTCTTTTGTTGTTGCTTTATCTTGAGTTGAGTATCTAGAGTTGAGTAACTTGAGTTGTGTATCTTATTATTGAGTTGAGCCCTATTTTCTTTGAGTTGAGTTGAGAAGAGGTAGTATGTTTTTCTTCCATCAGTTCAAGCTTATGTTTATTCTTTAGAATTCCCCTTACATGTTCGTACATTCCATGTACTGAGCCATTTGGCTTGCATCATTTCATAATCCAGATATAGGTATTCAGGATCATCAACATGCATTTTGTTGAGGTCGTACGATATTCTAGTCGGCTTTACTAAGCCTTCTTATATTTTGGAGGACATCACCTATACCCTACAGTTAGTAGTTTTGGAGATGTCGTGGGTCTTGTCACGATATTCTTCTCTAATAGTAGAGGCTTCATAGATATACAGGGTTGAGCAGTTTTCAGTATGTATCTCTTTGAGTTGTTTTAATTATCTTTGAGTTTATCTATTCAGTATTTTTTTCAGATCATTGTAAAATTAAGTATTTGAGTAATTGAATTTATTTTAGTTTTAAGCTTTTCTATGCTTGAGTTAGTCTTCTGCTTGTAGCTAGCCAGGATGAGGGTTCGCTTGGGGACCAATAATGTTTCTCGAGTGTCGGTCGGGTCTAGGGTGTAGGCTCGGCTCGTGAAACTCTACCCAGAAAATCCGATGAATTTTTCTCTCATTTTCTGAACCTAATTCGCCTAGAATCGAATGGTTTCTTCCGAAACCCTCTTAGATTCGGTTACTCAATTTATTTACATGAAAATCTACTCGAAAACTCTCAAGAATAGTGGTCATTAACAAGATCCTCACCTCAAGAACTCAATCAAGCATCAAAATTCAAGAACGAAGAACAACACTTCAAGAATACTCATCAAGAACTTAAACTTCCCAATATTTATAGATGAATTTGAATATGTAAATTATGATTGGCATGTGGGTGAACGAACCCAACACTATGAAAACTTATATACCTTAATTTGGCAAAACAAATCCCCGATTAGGAAAAACCTTTATCGTTCTTCCTTTTCACCTCTTTTCCTCTTTTTCAACTCCTCTCAAAATCCAAAGCGTATTTTAGGATTGTAAAACTGACCCAAATCATATTTGACCCCAAAACTATCTATATTACCTTAAATGCATGAACTCCTAGCTTGAATGTTAAATTACTATAATATCCCTAACGTAGGTTGTGACTTTTTCATTAGGTTGTGACTTTTTTCGATGAGTTGTGACTTTCCAAAGAGTTGTTACTATTTCAATAAGTTGTGATTTTTCCAAAGGGTTGTGACTTCTCGGGAAAGGTCATGACTTTTCAGATAAGACACCAGAAATAGTTGTTCAACTTGTTCATACTACCCTTTGTTGACTATAAATAGACGGGCTTCCTCTCATTTTTCAACCGCAATATTTTTTAATCTTCGACTCATCTTCTTCTTGCATCTTAAAAAATTTCGTGTGATTTATTGTCATTGAGTGAGTTCAAAGTTTAGCGGAATATGAGGTACCACTATTTTGATGAAGTAAATCGTTCTATCCTAAGAGGGTACATTCCATAACCTCGAGTACTTGAGAAAAATAATTTTGATGATATAATAATTATTTTTTTGCTTAATATATACATTAGTATGTAATGTTCCAATATATGAAGTTAACATGATGTAGTCTAAATTTATTTATTTTTTAACAATTTCTCTTGTGATGTAAATATATGCTTCTGAATATCTTTTTCAAAAATTATTTAACATCTCAAGAGTTAGAGAATTGTCACAATTTGTTTTTTTTTACGCTCAAGACAAAAGAATGATTTTATTTATCAATGGTACTTGTGTGATTTAGAATGTTAGGAAGTTTTCTTTAAAATAAATTATTACTATATAAACATTGCCCTTTTGTTTTACTTATTTACTATTTCTTAATATTTTAGTATTTTATACGAAGAAAAATTCATATGACTTGTAATAACGTCATACTTTAAATTAAAGTATTATATATGTCACGAATGTATTATCAATTTAACAAGATCTTCTAACTTCAAAATATATTATTTTAAATTGTTCCGGGTGCTTTTTAAAAAAAAAAACTCACAACAAATGTGAAAATATGTGAATATATATGAATCGCTTAAAAATTATCATATACAAAATAAATTTTATATTCAATAATATGGAATAAACATTTTCATTTTGTCCCTACAATTAATTAAAATGTGATAATTATAAAAAATATATTAACATTAATTAAAAGTCTATTTATTTATGTAAGTATAAAATTCATTCGAAATACAGTTATTGCACATTAATAATTTAGTTCTAACATTATAAATTCTCTTAGTTATTACTAATTATTGTAAAAGTTATTCACACTCTTTAACATTCATTAGTTATAATATTATGAATTCTCATAGTTATTACATTAATTATTTTTATCTTTCATCTTTTCTTACATTAACTTTTGGCTTATAATTTTTCATATTATTATACCACCCCTATATATGTGATAACACATTGTTGTTAGTTTTGTTTAGACTAATCATTCTTGGTTGAATAAATTGAAAATCGCTTATAAGTATATGAACTATATCTTTGTTGGGTGTAAGATAAACATGTGATTATATATATTATTTCAGAGATAAAATATATTCTTTAATTTTAATTTTTAGTTTTACCGGTAAAAAAGGAAACTTTTCTTAGTTAACTATGGATTAACTATCTTTGATTTGTACACAGTCAATCGAGAAGTCAAATATGAGAGCCAACAACATTAACACCTTTTATTATGTTATAACTTATAAAATAAAAAAATAATATACAAAAATTAGTTCTAAAAAATACTATGTATTTGTTCTATTCATTTGTTCTTATGACATCTAAACAGTTTAACATGGAATACACATGCAAAGCACATCTGGTTAGATGACAAGAAAGATACACAAAAAATATAGTCTACAAGGTAATATTATTAAGATACGACTAATTACATGATTAAACCTCATCAAATTGAAATAAATATATTCATTATTGCATTTAACTAATAAATTTTTTCATTGACTATCATCATAGCTTCGCATGAAAAGAGATACATATGATAATCCACATTGAACATTCACAAAAGAATTTGCAATATTCTTTTGTGCAAAACTTATTGTTAAAATCATCGCTTAAATAAGAAATACTATTTACTATAACATATATTTTTTGAATTGGTAATCACTTGCAACACAGGTGTTGAAAAACTAGTTACTAAAAATGTTTAAGGATGATGGGTTAAGGAAAAGACCAAAATACCCCTCACTAATTCGGGTAAATTTCCTTAACTGTTCAGGATGACTTCCAACGGACATATCTCCCTCATCCATACTCAAAATTTAGCAAACTTGGTGGCATTGGAAATAGGATTCCAAGACCTTTCATTTGATATCTTATGGGTCACCTAACTCATCATGTACTCAAAGTTATGGTCGTTTGAATTTGACCCAAAACTCACAACTTAAGCTTAACTTGAACAAATTTCAAATTAGCTCTTTACAAATTAGTTCTTTCTAAATTTAGTTATTCATAAGGTGGGATGTTACAATAGTCCAGGGGGTACTTGTGCCTTAACCTTATATTAATTAACAAAAAACTCAAGACATATTTTAAAAATTGAAGGCACTAACTATATATATATATATATATATATTGTTGGAAATAATAATTCAAAGTTAGAGTAGAAATCTTAAGTTGTTTAGGATTTGTTATTTATGGTATTTACTTATTTATGTTTTGCTTAGAATTTGTTAGTTAGAGTAGTTCCTAGTCCTACTTTAATTTGATTTTTACCTTTATAAATAGAAATGTTATTAGAGATAGAAATATACAAAAATACAAGGAAATATATAGAACTTGAAGTAAGATTCAAGAACCTTTGAGTTTATCAATAAAATATTTTCCTTTAAATTGGTATCAGAGCTTCTACGATTCTTGTAGAAGATCAAAGAGTTTCTGATGCTGGTGGGCGGCTATGGCCTATATATTTCATCCATATAGCCAATGATCATGTTGACAAAAGCTGAACAAATAATATATGTATGGAAAAAAAACATGCTAGGAGCAAAGACATACAAAAATATTTCAGATTTAAGAAGTGCAATGTAACACCTCGCTATTTGAAAGAACTAGAATTTGAAAGAAACTGTTTTTGGAAATAATAAATTTTGGAAAGTTTGACAAGTTAAATTGAGTGTGAGTGTTGGGTCAACTTTAAACACCCATAACTCCAAGCTCAGAATGATTTAGGTGTGCTACAAGATACCATAGAAAGTATCTTTGAATTATCTTTGCAACGCCACTGAGTTTTCTTAATTTCAAGTTCGTATGAAGGAGATATGCCCATTGGAAGTCGGGTTGTGTAGATAACGAAAGTCAAAACCAGATATTAGAGGGGTATTTTGGTCTTTTCATTACCGAATGAATTAAATCCATTTTTAGTAAATTATTTGGGGCCTAAACTGAGTTAGTTCAGTTTACGGATTTACCAAAACAAGCTAGGATTTTTGGAGAAAGAACTCAAGAGGAGAAAGGAGAAGAAATGTTCAAGATTCGTCAAGTTCTTGCAATTTTGGGTGGGGATTTCACCAAGGATTCAATCATACAAGGTATGTGAGACTTTCATAGCGTTGGGTTCATTCACCCACGCACCAATCATGTTTAGTTCAGCGAAATTCACTCTAAAAAGGTTGAATGTTTGATGTTATTGATATGTGTTCTTCAATTTGCTTTCGTTCTTCAATTGGGCTGAGATTGAGGAGTTCTTGAGATTATTGCGTCTATGTATAGAGTTTTGAGTTTGGTTCTTGTGTACATAAACTGGGTATTTAAATCTAAAGATAATTTGAGAAAAAAGAATCTAATTTGGGTGAATTGGGGTTAGAAAACGAAAAAGGAGAAAGTCGGGCGAATCAGGAGACCCAGTCCGCGTCGTGGACCTCCCCTCCCCCCCCCATTTTACAGATTTTTCCTTGCTTCGCGGAGAGGCCACGGACCCTTCTGCCTCAAAATTTATTTCGTGACCAAATATTTAAATGCATCTCCGCGTCGTAGACTTGCTTCCAGACAGTGAATTCTCAATTGTTTCTCACGTTTAACTATCTAAAATCACTCCTAAGCATCATGAGATCATTCCTATAACAAATCAGAAATCATTAAATCCATAAATTCAAATTCAAGGAAATTTAAAAGCCAAGTCTAGAGAGTTCTTATAGTCAATTCAAAAGTCTTTTACAAATGTTTTAACTTTGTTTTAAGACTTGAGTAAAGAATAAAGATCAAAGTTCTTTTCTTCAAAAGAGTATATCGGGACTATGTATTCCCAAAAGAGTAAATGGTTTCACAGTTAAACAGGAGAGGAAACACCGATTTCCAAGAGAGCTTTTGAGCTAGTTTTGAGTAATTATCTCAAACCACAGAAAGAGTTTCGTTTTAAAACATATGACCTGAGTATTTTGGTAGTAATATTGAGTACTGATATGAGGACGAGTTCACAATAATCCAAGTCTCCATAAACCATGTAACTGTCGTGGGTAAAAAGGATCATACTTTTTAGATGATTCCTTAGTACTTTTTATCATAGACTAGTGGATCCACTTAGTTGAGACGTTCTATATCCTGCCAAGTTATAGGACAATTCTGGCAGGGTGCGTTAGACGTTGTATCATCACATTAGATCATAGTGATGGTTGTCGGTTGGAGAAACTCCCACAGAAGTATATTACTTTATATATAAATTAAGTTGTTATTGCATTTCTTTAAAACCCTTAGTTGCTACCTATTGTTTTAAATGCCTTATATAAACTACATCTTTACTGTTGTTTATTTCTACATTGAGTTGAGTATTCATGAGTTGAGTAAAGTTGAGGAAAGTGTTTCTTTCAGTATTCATTTCAAGTTTATATCGTGTTTAGTTTTCACCTCATATGCTTGTACATTCAATGTACTGATTCTAATTTGCCTGCATAATTTTATGACGCAGATATAGGTAACTAGGATACGCATCCAGCGCCTCGTTGATCCAGTCGAGCACCTAGAGTCAGTTGGTGAGCCTTCTTGCTTTCCGGAGAATCACTTTGCTTATGTTTTATTTTATTGCTTTTGGCTATTTTCAATTGTTAAGATGATCAGGGGTCTTGTATAGACATCCCTCTTAGTATCTAGAAGCTTCATAGACACTTAGATATGAGTTCTTTAGTCTTGATGTTTCAGCTGTTTGATTTAAAGACTTGAGTTGCCATTTTGGCTAAGTTGAATGTTATTTTCTAAACATTCTCAGTTTATCTATTCAGACATTTTATTTAAGATTTTGTTTAAGTCCATTTCCGTTGAGTAAGTATTCTGCTGAGAGTCTAGCCACGCCAAGTGTTCGCTTGGGGCCATCAATGGTTCTCCAGTGCCAGTCCTGCCAAGGGTGTAGGCTCGAGGCGTGAAAAACTTGGTAGCAGAGCATAGAGTTCAAGATTCCTAGGAAGTCTATGAAGTTGTGTCTATAGAGTCATAGTTATTAGTGTGAAGCACGCAACATCTATAATTAGGAAGCTGCAACATTTAAGAATTTCCTTCACTTCTTTCTTACTCACTTCGTGCGATAGAGTTCATCTCTATAATAACTCTTTCTAACTCGTTCTTATGCGTGTCTTTCAGTTGATCATGTCTCCACGATGAGTTGTATGAGGTCATCTTGCTGGGAGGAATTTCGAGGAACAAGGGGTACCTAATGCACCTGAAGTGCATCCCTAAGGACAGGTCACCAATGCTAAATTTTGGGAAGCCATCTGAATGCTAAGTCAAGCTATGACCAACTAAGTGGGACATATCGGTGTTCAACAGGATGTAGTTGATACGTCTAGGATTCGAGAGTTTCTAAGGATGAATACTCCGAGCTTCACTTGTTCAAGCATCACTGAGGATCCGGAGAACTTCGTTGAGGAGCTTCAGAAAGTTTTTTGAGATTATGCATGTCACCGATGCTGAGAGAGTGGAATTAGCTGCATACCAACTAAAGGATGTCGTTAGAGTCCAGTTCGATCAATGGAAGAAGGGTAGAGCTGAGGGTGCACCGAATATGAGTTGGTCTATGTTTGAGGTGGCTTTCTTGGGGCGTTACTTTCCCAGGGAACTGAGAAAACCCAAGGTACGAGAATTCCTCACCCTTAAGCAGGAGTCAATGAGTGTTCATGAGTATAGTTTGAAGTTCACCGTTATGCCCCTGAAATGGTTGTAGATATGAGGAGTAGGATGAGTTTGCTTATTACCAGATTGTCTCGTCTGTCGAGTAAAGAAGGTAAGGTTGCAATGGTAATAGGTGATATGGACATAGCAAGGCTGATGAATCATGTGTAACAGGTTTAGGAGGATAAGCTGAGGGATAGAGAAGAGTTCAGAAACCAAAAGGTTAAGAGATCTGGAATGACTCCGGGCAATAGAAAAGTAATGTCAAGCGGGCTTCCTTCCAACAAAAACAAAAGGGACCTGCTCCATCATCATCTAGTGCACCTGCACCCAGAAACAAATGTGGGTACAATAGTTAGAATTCACAGCACTTTAGAGCTAAATCTCCACAGTCTCAAGGTAGTCTGACACAAGTAGGTAACTAGGCTTCTGCATGTGCTAAGTATGGTAGGAACCACCCAGGTAAGTGTCGCGATAGCTCCGTAGGTTGTTTCAAGTGTGGTCAAGAGGGTCACTTCATGAGGAGTGCCCTAAGAATGGGCAAGGTAATAGTAATCAAGGCAATAGAGCCCAATTTTCATCAGTTGCTCTACCCGACAGATTTGCATCTAGAGGAGCTACTTCAGGGGCTGGCGGAGGAGCAAACTGCCTATATGATTAAGAGAATTCTCCAGATGTTGTCAATGGTATGATCAAAGTCTTTACTTATGATGTTTATGCTTTGTTATACCTAGGAGCGAGTTTATCGTTTGTGACCCCTTATGTTGCAATGAATTTTCATATTCTTCTTGAGAAACTTTGTGAGCCCTTCAGTGTTTCTACACCTGTTGGGGAGTCTATTCTAGCTTAGCGAGTCTATCGTGATTGTACCATATCTGTCAATTACAAGAGAACCATGGCTGATTTAGTTGAGGTAGACATGGTTGCTTTTGATGTTATTTTGGGTATGGTCTCGCTTTATGTCTGTTATGCGTCCATTGATTGTAGAACTCAAGTTGTCAAGTTCAACTTTCCTAATGACCCAGTCTTTGAGTGGAGGAGTAGTTCAGCAGTGCCTAAGGATTGTTTTATTTCGTACCTGAAGGCGAGAAAGTTAGTCTCCAAGGGGTGTGTCCACCACTTTGTCCGAGTTAATGATTCTTGTGTTTAGACACCTCCTATTGAGTCAGTTCCTGTTGTGAGTGAGTTTCCTGAAGTCTTTCCAGATGATATTCCTAGAGTCCCTCCTCAGAGAAATAGACTTCAGTAGAGATATTCTTCCCGATATTCATACAATATCTATTCCTCCATATAGAATGGCACCAACAGAATTAAAAGAGCTAAAAGAACAGTTGAAAGATCTCCTAGATAAGGGGTTTATTCGACCAAGTGTCTCACCTGGGGGTGCTCCGGTCCTATTTGTGAGGAAGAAAGATGGTTCCCTTCGGATGTGTATAGATTACCGTCAATTGAACAAGGTTACCATCAAGAATAAGAATCCTCTTTCGAGAATTAATGACCTTTTTTATTAGTTTCAGGGTGCCACTTGTTTTTCGAAAATAGACCTCAAATCAGGCTACAAACAGTTGAGGGTAAGGGAATCTGATATTCCAAAGATAGCTTTTTGAAAAAACTAGAAAGAACTAGAATTTGAAAGAAACTGTTTTTGGAGATAATCAAATTTCGAAAGTTGGACAAGTTAAGTCGGGTATGAGTGTTGGGTCAACTTTAAACAATCATAAATCCTAGCTCAGGATGATTTAGGTGTGTTACAAGATACCGTAGGAAAGATCTTTGAATTATCTTTCCAAAGCCACTGAGTTTGCTCAATCTCGAGTTTGTATGAAGGATATATGCCCATTTGAAGTCGGGTTGTCTATATAAGGAAAGTCAAAACCGGATTTTAGAGGGATATTTTGGTCTTTTCATTACCCAATTAATTAAATATGTTTTTAGTAAATTATTTGGGGTCTAAACTTAGTCAGTTCAGTTTACGCATTTACCAAAACACACTAGGGTTTTTTGTGAAAGAACTCAAGAGGAGAAAGGAGAAAAAAATTTCAAGATTCATCAAGTTCTTGCAATTTTAGTTGGGGATTTTGCCAAGGATTCAATCCTACGAGGTATGTGAGACTTTCATAACGTTGGGTTCATTCACCCACGTGCCAATCATGTTTAGTTCAGCGAAATTCGTTATAAAAAGGTTGAAAGTTTAATGTTATTGATATGTGTTCTTAAATTTGCTTTTGTTCTTGAATTTGGCTGAGATTGAGGAGTTCTTGAGATTATTGCGTCGATATATAGAGTTGTTTTGAGTTAGGTTCTTGTGTACATATACTGGGTATTTGAATCTATAGAGAATTTGAGAAAAAAGAATTGAATTCAGTCGACTTGGGGTTAGTAAACAAAGAAGGAAAAAGTCGGGCGAATCTGGAGACCCCTCCCCATTTCACAGATTTTTCTCCACTTCACAGAGCGGTCACAGACCCTTCTACCTCAAAATTTGTTTCGCAACCAAATATTTAAATGCATCTCCAAAAGAGTAAATCTTTTCACATTTAGACAAGAGAGGAAACACCAATTTCCAAAAGAGCCTTTGAGCTAGTTTTGAGTAATTTTCTCAAACCACAGAAAGAGTTCCCTCTTTAAACATATGAGCTGAGTATTTTGGGAGTAGTATTGAGCACTGATATGGGAACGAGTTCACAATAACTCAAGTCTCCATAAACCATGTAGCCAGCGTGGGTAAAAAGGGGCATACTTTTTAGATGATTCCTTATTGCTTTTTAGCTTAAACTAGCGGATCCACTTAGTTGTGGCGTTTTATATCCCAAAAAGTTATAGGGCAGTTCTGGCAGTGTGGGCGAGAGGCTGTATCTTCACATTAGCTCATAGTGATAGTTGTCGATTAGAGAAACTCCCACACAAGTATATTACTTTATATATAAATTGAGTTGTTATTGTATTTATTTAACACCTTGATTTGCTACCTATTGTTTTAAATGCCTTATATAAACTTCATCATTACTGTTGTTTATTTCTGCATTGAGTTGAGTATTCATGAGTTCAGTAAAGCTGAGGTAAGTGTTTCTTTCAGTATTAATTTCAAGCTTATGTCGTGTTTACTTTTCCCCTTCCATGCTTGTACATTCAATGTACTGATGCCATTTGGCCTGCATCATTTTATGATGCATATACAGGTAACTAGGATCAGCATCCAGCGCCTCGTTGATCCTGCCGAGTACTCATAGTCAGTTGGTGAGCATCCTTGCTTTCCGGAGGATCCCTTTGGTTATGTTTTATTTTATTGCTTTTGGCTATTTTCAGTTGTTAGGATAATCGGGGGTCTTGTCCTGACATCCCTCTTAGTATCTAGAAGCCTCATAGACAGTTAGATATGAGTTCTTTAGTCTTGATGTTTCAGTTGTTTTATTTAAAAACTTGAGTTGCCATATTGGCTAAGTTGAATGTTGTTTTCTAATCATTCTTTGTTTATCTATTCAGACAGTTAATTTAAGATTTTGTTTAAGTACATTTCTGTTGAGTAAGTCTTCCGCTGAGAGTCTAGCCAGGCCAAGGTTTCTCTTGGGGCCAACATTGGTTCTCGAGTACCAGTCCCACCCAAGGTGTAGGCTCGGGCGTGACATGCAACCAAGCATAAGAGGAGAAAACTCTTCTCTAGAAAGCTCATAGAAGGGTTCTCATCTATTTCGTCCCCTTTGACCAAGTTGACTAAGAAAATAGTGAAGTTTCAATGGTCTTAAGCTTGTGAGAAAAGCTTTCAGGAATTGAAAAAGAGGTTGACTATTGCCAGTATTGACCTTACCATAAGGTACTCAAGGTTTTGTCATATATTGTGATGCATCTAGAGTTGGTTTGGGTTGTGTGTTAATGCAGAATGGCAAAGTCAGAGCTTATTCCTCCAGACAACTTATGGGTCACGAGAAGAATTATCCAACCCATGACTTAGAGTTGGTTGTCGTAGTATTTGCTTTGAAAGTATGGTGTCACTATCTTTATGGTGTTCATGTAAAGGTATTCACTGATCACAAGAGTCTTCAGTATGTGTTTAGTCAGAAAGAGCTAAATCTCAGATAGCGAAGGTGGTTAGAGTTACTTAGAGATTATAAAATGAGTATCCTCTATCACCGAGGTAAGGCTAATATTGTTGCTGATGCCTTGAGTAGATTGTCTATGGGTAGTATCGCCCATTTTGAGGAAGATAAGAAAGAGTTAGCAAAAGATGTGCATAAACTTGCACGCTTGGGAGTTCAACTAATGGATTCCACTGTAGGAGGGGTAGTGGTGATGAATGGGGATGAATCATCATTAGTGTCAGAAGTTAAAGAGAATCAAGACCAAGATCCTATTTTACTTGAATTAAAGGCAAATGTTCATTAGGAAAAAGTATTGTCTTTTGAATAAGGGGGAGATGGTGTACTGAGGTATCAAAGTAGGTTGTGTGTACCAAGGGTGGATTAGCTCCAAGAGAGGATCATGCAGGAAACTCATAGCTCCAGATATTCTATCAATTCAGGTTCCACAAAGATGTATCGCGATTTGAGAGAAGTTTATTGGTGGAGTAGTATGAGGAAGGGCATTGCAGAGTTTGTTGCTAAGTGTCCAAATTACAAACAAGTTAAGGTAGATCATCAAAGGCCCGCTCGTATAGCTCATAATATAAAACTTTCGGAATGGAATTGGGAGATGATCAATATGGACTTCATTACAGGTTTACCAAGGTCTCGCAGGCAGCACAAGTCTATTTGGGTGGTTGTTGATAGAATGATGAAATCAACCCACTTTTTGGCGGTAAAGACTACCCATTCACCAGAAGATTATGCTAAGTTGTATATTCAAGAGGTAGTCAGAATTCATGGGGTTTCAGTATCAATTATTTCACATAGAGGAGCACAATTTATTACACAGTTCTGGAAATCTTTTCAGAAAGGCTTGGGTTCAAAGGTGAACTTAAGTACAGCTTTTCATCCTCAGATAAATGGTCAATCAGAGAGCACTATTCATACTTTAGAGGATATGCTGAGGGCCTATGTGATTGATTTCAAGGGGAATTGGGATGATCACCTACCTCTCATTGAGTTCGCTTACAACAATAGTTACCACTCTAGCATCCAGATGGCTCCTTATGCAGCTCTTTATGGGAGAAGATGAAGATCTCCTATTGGATGGTTTAAGGTTGGTGAAGCATGGTGTATAGGACCAGACTTAGTTTACCAAGCTATGGAGAAAGTGAAAGTCATTCAAGAGAGGTTGAAAACAGTGCAGAGTCATCAGAAATCTTACACTGATGTTAGGAGAAGGAAGCTAGAGGTTGATGTAGATGATTGGGTATACTTGAAAGTTTCACCCATGAAGGGTGTAATGAGATTTGGTAAGAAGGGGAAGCTTAGTCCCCAGTATATTGGCCCTTAAAGAATATCCAAACGAGTTGGTAATGTAGCTTATGAGTTAGAGCTACCGCAAGAGTTGGCAGCGGTTCATCCGGTATTTCATGTTTCCATGTTGAAGAAGTTTGTGGGAGATCCTTCACTTATCATACCTACTGAGAATATTGGTATCAAGGATAGTTTTTCTTATGAGGAGATCCCTATTCAGATTCTAGACCGTTAGGTTCGCAAGTTAAGCACCAAGGAAGTAGCATCAGTCAAAGTTCTTTGGAGAAACCAGTTTGTTGAGGAAGCTTCATGGGAAGCTGAAGAATATATAAAGAAGAGATATCCACATCTCTTTGAGCCCGGAGATATTCCAGAGGAAGGTACTAATTCTCTTCTTAGTACTCTTTAATATATATACTTGATGTGTTAGATTTTCTTGTAGGCTGTTTGAGATGAATGTTAGATATTACACCTGTAGCCTACTAAGAGAAATCTCATTCGAGGACGAATGTTCCCAAGAGGGAGATATTGTAACACCTCGCTATTTGAAAGAACTATAAAGAGAGGGAATTATAAAGAGTCATTTATGGAAAGAATGAAAAATCTAAAATTGGTTAAGTTATGTTAAGTTTGAGTTTAGGGTCAACTTCAAACAAGCATAACTCATAGCCCAGGATTCTTTAGGTGTGCTACCAGGTACCGTAGGAAACATCTTCGAATTATCTTTCCAACGCCGTTGAGTTTGCTCAATTCCGAGTTCGTATGAATGAGATATGTCCATTTGAAGTTGGGCTATTTAGAAAAGGAAAGTCAAAACCGGATTTTTGAAGGGTAATTTGGTCTTTTCCATACACAAGTAATTAATTTCGTTTTTAGAAGTTTAATTGGGGTCTAATCAGAATTATATCAGTTTACGCATTTACCAAAACATGCTAGGGCTTGGAGAAAAGAGAAAAGAAGAGAAAGGAGAAGAAAAATTCAAGATTCGTCATGTTCTTGCGAATTTGGTTGTTGATTTTGCCAAGGATTCAATCCTACGAGGTATATGAGATCCCATAGCATTGGGTTAGTTCACCCATGCACCAATCATGATTCAATTCAGCGAAATTATATTTTTGAAAGAAAAGATTATGAGTTCTTGATGAAATTTGTTTAAGTTCTTGAGGGTTCTTGTTCTTGAAGTTATTGAGAAGTTTCTTGATTTTGATTCATGAGATTAGGTGTGATTTCGAGTATATTATTACATATTTTGGTGATATAGTCTATTTTGAGTATTTGGGGAAAGAACCAATTGAATTTAGAGGGTTTAGAGTTGAAAAACGAGCAAGAAAATTTGAGGATTTTCTGGGGAGGGGGTTGGGGCGTGCACCTCTCAGATCGCCCAAAAGGGAACTTTGAAATTTGGGATCTGTGGCACCACACCAGCCAGAGCGCCCCAACCCAGACTATGAAGTTTCAAGGCTGGAGCCCCACTCCACTTAGAGCGCCACGGTCTCCAGGCCTTCTACCTTTTCCCACTTCTTTCCGTTTAAGTTCCTAGCAACGCACCTATTTTCCCTTGTTTATTCCTACACTCTAAGGTACGTCTAAACATCATGAAATCATCCATAAACATGAGATCATGAACCTTGAATCCATAAATAAATTCAAGGAAAGTTAAGAGTCAAGTCAAGAAGAGTTCTTAGAGTTTTCCAAAAGTCTTTTACAAATGTTTTAACTTTGTTTTAAGGCTTGAGTTTTGAGTTGAGTAAAGAGTAAGATTAAAGTTCATTCTTCAAAAGATTATATGGCAACTAAATATTCCCAATAGTTGAAATGTTTTCACATTTAAACAAGAAAGGAAACATTGATTTCCAAGAGAGCCTTTGAGATAGTTTTTGAGTAATTATCTCAAATCACAGAAAGAGTTGTTTTTAAAACATATGAGTTGAGTATATTTAGGGAGTAGTATTGAGCACCGATATGGGGATGAGTTCATAATAACTCAAGTCTCCACAAACAATGTAGGCATCATGGGTAGAAAGGATCATACTTTTTAGATGATTCCATAGTGCTTTTTAGCATAGACTAGTGGATCCACTTAGTTGAGGTGTTCTATATCACGGCAAGGTATAGGACAGTTCATGCAACGTGGGTGAGACATTGTATCATCACTTTAGCTCATAGTGATGGTTGTCGGTTAGAGAAACTCCCACAATATTATATTCCTTTACATGTAAACTGAGTTGTTATTGTATTTCTTTAATATATTGAGTTGTCACCTACTATTTTAGATGCTTTGTATAAACTGCACCTTTATTGTTGTTTTACTTTGCATTTGAGTTGAGTATCCATGAGTTGAGTAAAAGTAAGGTAAGTGTTCTTTTCAAATTCCTTTCAAGCTTATGTCAAGTTTAGTTTTCCCCTCGCATGCTGATGAGACCACAAATTGGACTCATTTAGGGCTTTATTTTGATAGAAATTGTGCTCTCAAATGCCTACTTTGTCTCAATATCTGATGAAAACTCTTATGTTTCAGGTATTTGAAGTTTTAGTGGAAGCATGGACATTTAGGCGCAAAAAGGAACAAAAAGGCTGAAAAGAACGAAGAAGCTGAAGCCTAAGCATCGCCAAGCACACTTGGCGATTCGCCGAAGGGATGCACACCGCCCTTTGTTCCAGTTCTCGAAGCCCTCAAGGAGAAGGGTCAAAAAGGCAACGAAAGGAGCAGTCGATACTTCGCCGAATAGTTCCATGAAGCAGTACTATACCACCCAATGGTCCAGAACGAGAGATCCGCCAACACTAATTTCTGAAGTCTATAAATACTAAACTGTTTATTAATTTTTGGAGAGTAGATTTATTATTATAATTTCCAGAATAGAATAGTACTTTTTGGGATATTTTCTCTCAAGTTTGGAGAGGGTTTTTGGGAGATTTAAAGAAAGAAGGTTTCATCTTCCCCAAGTTGGAAGTGGGTCTTCTCCATTCTTCTTCCTTTGCTTAAATCAAGGTTTACCCAATTGATTTTAGTATCATTTTAGGTGTATTTTGTTATTTCTTGATGTGTGACTAAAAAACCCCATTCTTGGGGTGTGATTTAGCAAATATGTGTTGATATTGTTGTTGGGTCTTACTTGCTAATAGGTTAGATGTATTTTGATGGTGATTTCACCTAGTGGTTATGGTTTAATTTAATGGGTTTGTAGTTGCATACAAAACTACCCGTGTGTTTTCGGCATGCCCGAGAGGGAGGTCACGGAACCAAGACCACTAGACTGATGGCCTAAGGATTGGGTTGACATGAGGTTCAGCCCGAGAGGGTGAGCCCTAGTCCCATATCCTAACACTCAGCTCGAGAGAGTGAGTGGGGTAAGGCGTAGGCTGGCCTTCATGCGGCAAATTAGTGTCCGAGAGGAACAAATTTGAAACGGGGTAAGTTGCCCGAGAGGGAACTTATTTACATCTAAATCATAACCTAGTCACTATTATCTTGCAAAATTCCTATCGAAAGCATGTACCCAACGATTTATCTCAACTTGTAATGCGGTAATACCCCAAGAACCTTTCCCCATACTTGATTTTCTTGTTATTTTTGTTGTTTTTACTACTTGTGACAAAACCCCCATTTGATATTTGACACTTTTGTGTCACCCCCTTTAATTTACTATGTTTTTGTTCGTAAATCTCATTAGCTATGACTAATTTGAACTAAATTTTATTTTTCTATTAATTCTCAAAACCACTCCCTTGGGACACAACCCCAACCCTCGGTTGGGTTACTATATTATCGACGATCGTACACACTCGTACCGTAGGTTAGTGTCGTTGGTCACGATAAGCATCACTTGCTCGTACATTCAATGTACTAATGCCATTTTTCCTGCATCATTTTATGATGCAAATACAAGTAATCAGGATCAGCATCCAGTGCCTCGTTAATCTAGTTGAGCACTCACAGTCCATTGGTGAGCCTCCTTACTTTCTGGAGGACCCCTTTTAAATTGTTTTAGTACTTTCGTTGATAGGATGTTCATGGGTCTTGTCCTGAAATCCCTCTTTGTTTTAGAGGCTTCATAGACGGATAGTTATAGTTCTTTAGTCTTTCCATTTTCAATTGTTGATGTTAAGACTTCATTTGCCATTTCAGCTAGTCTAATATTTCTTTAAGTTATTGCATGAGTTGTCCTTTGAGACTGTTTTCTTGTTATTTATGTCTTCCGCTATAAGTTAAGTCAAGCCAAGGGTTTGCTTGGGGCCAGCAATGGTTCTCGAGTGTCAGTCCCGCCCAAGGTGTAGGCTCAGGGAGTGACAATTAATCATCAAGATAGTCTTCTCATTTGAAGTTAATTTATTTCACAATCTTCCTTGTTTAAAGAAGAAGAATAGAAAACATACAAAATTCATAGTATAGAAGTGTGAGAAAACCCCTCTATTTATAGACAACAAATGACAGGATAAAAAGGTGTGTATCATGCCTTACCAGATAAGTCGCAACCCTTCAGACAAAACACCACTTTTCAGAAATGTCATAACTCATCGAAAAAGCAACTCTATAGAAAAGTCACAACCCTTTGGAAAAGTCACTACCCATCCATTTGGAAAGGTGCAACCTTTTAATATAATATATAGTAAATAAATATAAAATGTAGAATATATATTAAATTGGGTGGTTTATGTTGAGGTTTTTATAGTAATTAACATTTAAGTTAGGGAGTTCATGCTTTTAAGGTAGGACTAGTTTTTTGACACATGCATTGCACTGCTTACTAATTCAGAAAATATATGTTATAGTAAATAGTATTGCTTATTTAGGCGAAGATTTTAATACTAAAATTAACACAAAATAATATTGCAGATTATTTTGTGAATGTTCAATGTGGATCGTCATATATATCTCTGATTCATGCAAACCTATGAAGATCGTCAATGGGAAATTTTATTAGTTAAATGCAATAATTTATATATTTTATTTCAATTTGATGAAGTTCAATCATGTAATTAGTCATATCTCACTAATATTACCTTATACACGATATTTGTTGTTTATTTTTCTTGTCATCAAACCAAATGTTTGCACGTGTATTCCACGTTAAACTTTTTAGATGTCATATGAACATGTGAAGAGAACAACTACATTTTATAAGTTATCACATAATAGATGATGTATTGTTGTTGGCTCTCATACTTGACTTCTCAATTGACTGTGTACATAAATAAAAGAAAGTTATCTTAATGTCCATAGTTAACAAGAAAGGTTTTCTTTTTCTTTACCAGAAAAAACTAAAAATTAAAATTAAAGAATATATGTTATGTGTGAATTCATATATATAATTGCATGTTCATCTTACATCCAAAAAAGATATAATTCATATACTCGTAAATTATTTCAATTTGTTCAACCAAATATGATTCATCAAAGGAAATATTACAATACCATGTTATCACATTTATATGAGCGGTGTAATAATATGAAAATTGTTGGTCAAAAGTTAATATAACGAAAGATGAAAGATAGAAATTAATGTAATAACTATGGAATTCATAATATTATACCTAAGAATGTAAAAGAGTTAATGTGCAATAGCTGAATTTCTATTAAATTTTATACGTACATAAATAAATAGCACTTTTAATTAATGTTACTATTTTTTTAGTTATTAGATTTTAATTTAGTTTAGGAAAAAATGTAAATATTTATTCCATATTACTGAATATAAAATTTATTTTTTTAATGATAAATTTTAAATGATAGAAATTATTGTTGTGAGTGTATTTTTTTAAAAAATAAATAACTTGGAACATTTTAAAATAATATATTTAGAACAGAGAAGATTTTGTTAACTTGATAATACATTTGTGACATATATAATACTTTAATATAAGTATAATTACCTACCAAAATGTAAATATATATTTTCATTAGTGAAAATATTTATCTCATAAAAAGTAGCTATTAAATAGATAATAAAAATTAAACTAATACAAATTTCTACTTGCGTTATTACAAGTTATATGAATTTCTCTTCATCTAAAATACTTAAATATCAAGAAATAGTAAATAAGTAAAACAAAAGGGCAATGTTTATATAGTAATAACTATTTTGAAGCAAACTTCCTAACAATCTAAATCACAGTATTGATAAATAAAGTCATTCTTTGGTCTTGACCATTAAAAAAACAAAATCATGACAATTCTCTAAATTTTAGAAAAACATATTCAGAAGCATATATCTATATCACAAAAGAAATTGTTAACAAAAACAAATGAAAATAGACTACATCATGTTAACTTCACATATTGGAACATTACATACTAATGCATATATTAAGAAAATAATAATTATTTTCCTCAAGTACACGAAGTTATGAATTATTTATAACCTCTTAGGATAGAATGATATATACTTCATCAGAATAGTGTCCCATATTCTGTTAAACTTTGAACTCACTCTAATGACAATAAATCACACAAATTATTAAAATGCAAGAAGAATAAGAGTAGAAGATTTAAAAAAATTGTGGTTGAAAAATGAGAGGAAACGCCTCTATTTATAGTCAACAAAGGGTAGTATGAAATGTGTTTTTTATGTCTTATATGAAAAGTCATGACCTTTTCGGGAAGTCACAACCCTTTCGAAAAGTCACAACTTATTGAAAAAGTGACAACTCTTTGGAAAAGTCATAACTCATCAAAAAATACAATCTTTTGGAAAAAGTCACAACTTATCGGAAAAGTCAGAACTCATCGAAAATGTCACAGCCTTAGTTAGGGATATTATAGTAATTTAACATTCAAGTTAGGAGTTCATACTTTTAAAGTAATATATAATGTGGATCGTCATATATATCTCTTATTTATGCAAACCTATGAAGATGGTCAACGAAAAATTTTATTAGTTAAATGCAATTATGTATACATTTATTTCAATTTGATTAGGTTCAATCATGTAATTAGTCTTATCTCACTAATATTACCTTATAGACAATATTTGTTTTGTATTTTTCTTGTCATCTAACCAAAGGTGCTTTGCATGTGTATTGTACGTTAAATTGTTTAGATGTCATATGAACATGTGAAGAGAACAACTATATTTTATATATTCAAATATTTTCACATTTGTTGTGAGTTTTTTTTTTACAAAAAGAACTCGAAACATTTTCAAATAATATATTTTCAAGTTAGAAGATCTCGTTAACTTAATAGTTTAATTTAAATACAAATAACTACTCATTTGTGACATATATAATGCTTTAATTTAAATACAAATACCTACCCAAATATAAATATATATTTGCATTAATGAAAATATTGTCTCATAAAATTAGCTATTAAATAAATAATAAAAATTAAACTAATACAAACTTCAATTGGCGTTATTACAAGTCATATGAACTTTTCTTCATCTAAAATACTGAAATATTAAGAAATAGTAAATAAGTAAAACAAAAGGGCAATGTTTATATAGTAATAACTATTTTGAAGCAAACTTCCTGGGAGTCTAAATTACATAAGTAACATTGATAAATAAAGTCATTCTTTTTTCTTGAGCATCAAAAACAAATCGTGACAATTCTCTAAATTTTGGAAAAAGATATTCAGAAGCATATATCTACATCATAAGAAAAATTGTTAACAAAAACAAATGACTTTAGACTACATCATGTTAACTTCATATACTGGAACATTACATACTAATTTGGATATTAAGCAAAAAAATAATTATTATATCATCAAAATTATATTATTTTCCTCAAGTACTTGAGGTTATGGAATATACCATCTTAGGATAGAACGACTTACTTCATCAGAATAGTGGTACCACATATTCCCCTTAACTTCAAACTCACTCAAACGACAATAAATTACACAAGGAATTTCAAAATGCAAGAAGAAGAGTAGAAGATTATAAAAAATTGTGGTTGGAAAATGAGAGGAAGTCCCTCTATTTATAGTCAACAAAGGATAGTATGAACAATGTTTTTTGTGTCTTATCTGAATGATCATGATCTTTCCGAGAAGTCACAACACTTTGGAAAAAGTCATAACTTATTGAAAAAGTGACAACTCTTTTGGAAAAGTCACAACTATTTAGAAAAGTGACAACTTTTTGAAAAAGTCACAACTCTTTGGAAATGTCACAACTCATCGAAAAATCACAACCCTTTGAAAAAAGTCACAACTTAATGGAAAAGTCACAACCTAAGTTAGGGATATTATAGTAATTTAACATTCAAGTTAGGAGTTCATGCTTTTAAGGTAATATAT
>JAJOOR010001019.1:0-28075 GCA_036250505.1 Solanum acaule | reverse complement strand
AGAGTTCTCTAATTTGGAAGAGAACTGGAGAAGTAATAATTTTTTTATTTGGGGCAAACAACATCTTTTATGAGTGTTGTTTTATTTGGCCAATCAGAAATTGGAGGGAGAGTAACATATTTAGGACGGAATATAATAATTTAGTGAAAAAATTGGAAATATTTTAGGAAACATATAAGGTCACACTTATAAAGTGTTGTTTTTAGAACTATAAAAATAGCAGGTTTAAAAGTGTAGTCATATGTGTAAATAGGCGTTGTCAATTATATCAAATTTAACAACGTTTATAAAGTGTAGCCTATACTACTAAAAACGTTTATCTATGACTATGTATGAGTAAGTTGACCCAAATTTTCTGATGAATTTTCTTACTTGTTTTTCGACCCTAATTCGCCTAGAATCTAATGGTTTCTTCCCAAATCACAGGGAATCGAATACTCAACTTATGTACATGATAATCTACTCAAAACCACCATCAATTCACTAACTTTTATATCAAGAACTCATCAAACCCATCCTAATTCAACAACGGAAACAATACTTTCAAGAAACCAATCAAGAACTCAAATTCATCAACTTCAGGAAAAAAACTTTGCTGAAAATAACATGATTGGCGTGTGGGTGAACTAACCCAACACTAAGAACTCAAATACCTCTTAGGGATTAAACCCTTGGGGAAATCTGCAAGAAAAACCTCAAGAACTTGAAGAATTTTTGAATTTTCTCCTCTTTTCTCATGCTCTTGAACTCCTCTCAAAACCCTAGCGTATTTTGATTTTTATGAAACTGAACCAAATCAGATTTTTTCACAAAATAATACCAAAATTCGTTTTAATCTGATTGGTTAAGGAAAAGACCAAAATACCCCTCTTAAATCCGGGTAAGTTTCCTTAATGGACAGCCCGACTTCAAGCGGGCATATCTCCCTCATACGAGCTCAAAAATTAGCAAACTTAGTGGCGTTGGAAAGAGGATTCCAAAACCTTTCATTTGATATCATATGGGCCACCTAAATTATCCTATACTGAAATTTGTGGTCATTTGAAGTTGACCCAAAACTCATAACTTATGTCTAACTTGCCACATTTCAGTTTTTTTGTTATTTCCAAGTTAGTTCTTTCTATTCTTAGCTCTTTCAAATACCGAGGTGTTACAATATCTCTCCCTTGGGAACATTCGTCCTAGAATGAGATTACTCTAAGTAGACTAAGGGTTGTAACATCTAACACCTAGCTCAAACACTCAATATGCAAAGTAACACAACATTTCAAATAAAATAAATGGCAAGAAAGGATTAGTACCATAATTTGGATTTATCCGGACTCAAAGATATGTGGATATCTCTTCTTCATATCCTCCTCAGCCTCCTAAGTAGCTTCCTCAATAAGTTGATTCCTCCACAGAACCTTGACTGATGCTACCTCCTTGGTTCTCAACTTGCGAACCTGGTGATCTAGAATCTGAACGGGAATCTCCTCATAAGATAAGTTATTCTTAATACCAATATCTTCTGTAGGTATGATAAGTAAAGGATCGCCCATATACTTCTTCAACATGGAAATGTGGAATACCGGATGGACTGCCGCTAACTCTGACGGTAGCTCCAACTCATAAGCTACATTGCCAATCCTCTTGGATATTCTGTAAGGACCAATATACCGGGGACTGAGTTTTCCCTTCTCGCCAAACCGCATAACACCCTTTATGGGTGAAACATCTACTTCAAACTCTAAGTCTCTCCTCCTAACATCCGTATAGGATTTCTGATGACTTTGTGCTGTTTTCAACCTCTCTTGAATAATCTTCACTTTCTCCATAGCTTGATGAACTAAGTCTGGTCCTATAAACCCAGCTTCACCAACCTCAAACCATCTAGTATAAGATCTGCATCATCTCCCATAAACAGCCTTATAGTGAGCCATTTGAATGCTAGAGTGATAAATATTATTGTAAGAAAACTCTATTAGAGGTAAGTGATCATCCCAATTACCCTTGAAATCGATCACGCACGCCCTCAACATATCCTCTAAAGTATAAATTGTGCGCTCTACCTGGCCATCTATTTGAGGATGAAATGCAGTACAAAGGTTTACCTCCGAACCCATACCCTTCTGGAAGAACTTCCAGAATTGTGTACCTCTATCTGAAATGATCGACACTAGAACTCCATGAATTTTAACTACCTCTTGAAGATATAACTTGGCATAATCCTCCGATGAATGGGTAGTCTTTACCAGTAAGAAATAGGCTGATTTAGTCATTCAATCTACAATCACCTAAATCAAATATGCTGCCTGCGAGACCGTGGTAAACCTATAATGAAATCCATATTGATCATCTCCCTCTTCCATTCCGAATTATCTATGTTTTGAGCCATACCACTGGGCCTCTGGTGCTCTATCTTGACTTGTTGGCAATTCAGACACTTAGAAACGGACTCTGCAATGCCCCTTTTTATACTACTCCACCAATAGACTTCCCTCAAGTCGTGATACATCTTTGTGGAACCCGTATGGATAAAATATCTAGAGCTATGAGCTTCCTTCATGATCCTCTCTTGAAGTTCATCCACCTTTAGTACACATAGTCTACCTCGATACCTCAACACTCCATCTCTCCCTTGTTCAAAAGCCATCATTTTCTGCTTATGAACATTTGCCTTTAATTCAAGCAAAATAGGATCTTGATCTTGTTTCTCTTTTACATCAGACACTAATGATTATTTAGCTCCATTCATGACCACTACTCCTCCTTCATTGGAATCCATTAACCGAACTTCCAATCGTGCATCTGTGTACATCTTTTGCTAACTCTTTCTTGTCCTCCTCAATATGGGAGGTACTACCATAGACAACATGCTCAAGGCATCATCAACAACATTAGCCTTACCTGGGTGATAGAGAATACTCATATCATAATCCTTGAGTAACTCCAACCACATCCTATGTCTGAGATTAAACTCTTTCTAACTAAACAGATACTTAAGGCTCTTGTGATCAGTGAACACTTCTACATGAACACCATAAAGATAGTGACGCCATATTTTCAAAGCAAATACTACAGTAGCCAACTCTAAATCATGGGTTGGGTAATTCCTCTCGTGAATCTTAAGTTGTCTGTAGGTATAATCTGTAACTTTGCCATTATGCATCAATATACAACCCATCCAACTCTGGAAAAATCACAAAATACCACAAAGCCTTGTGTACCTTCTGGTAAGGTCAATACTCGTACAGTAGTCTATTGCCTTTTCAATTCCTAAAGGATTTTCTCACAAGCTTCAGAACATTGAAACTTAATTGTTTTCTGAGTCAACTTGGTCAACGAGGATGAAATGGATGAAAACCCCTAGATGAACCTTCTATAATAGCAAGCCAATCCTAAGAAACTCATAATATCAGTTGGAGATGTGGGTCTAGGCCAGTTCTACATTGCCTCTATCTTTTGAGTGTCAACTCGAATCCCATCACCAGAAACAATATGGCCTAAGAACGCCACTCACTAAAGAAAAAATTCACACTTGGAAAATTTATCATACAACTCTTTATCCTTGAGGGTATGAAGAACTACTCTGAGATGACTAACATGATCTTCCACATTCCTCTAATAGATTAGAATGTCATCAATGAATACAATAACAAACATATGTAAATAAGGCTTGAAGACTCTATTCATAAGATCCATGAATGTTGCACGAGCTTTAGTTAGGCCAAAAGACATAACCAGAAACTCATAATGACCATAGCGGGTCCTGAAAGTTGTCTTAGGAATGTCACTTTCTATTACTCTCAACTGATGGTAGACTGATCTAAGGTCTATCTTAGAAAAACAAGTGGCACTCTGAAGTTGATCAAATAGATCATAAATTCTCAAAAGAGGATACTTATTCTTGATAGTAACTTTGTTCAACTAACGGTAATCTATACACATTTTAAGAGAACTATCTTTCTTCCTCATTAATAAGATCGAAGTGCCCCAATGTGAGACACTTGGTTGAATAAATCTTTTCTCAAGAATATCTTCCAACTGTTCTTTCAACTCAGTTGGAGATATTCTATATGGCGGAATAGAGATAGGATGAGTATCGGGAAGAATATATATACCAAAGTCTATTTCTCTCTTAGGAGGGACTCCATGAAGATCATCTAGAAAGACTTCTGGAAACTCACTCACTACTAGAACTATTTGAATAGGTGGTGTCTCAACACTAGAGTCATTAAATTGGACTAACTGATAGATGCAACCCTTGGAATTTAACTTTCTGGCCTTAAGGTACGAAATAAAACGACCTTTAGGCACTGCTGAACTACTCCTCCACTCTATAACTGGCTCATTAGGAAACTAGAACTTAACTACTCGAGTTCTACAATCAACTGAGACATAAGAGGCATGAAACCAGTCCATACCTAGAATAACATCAAAATCTACTATGTCTAACTCGACTAAGTCATCCATGGGGTCCTTGTGATTGAAGAAAATGGTACAACCACGATAAACTCTCTCAGCTAGAATAGACTCACCAACATGTGTAGAAATACTGAGGGGCTCAAGAAGTTGCTCAGGAAGATATCAAAATTCATGGAAATATAAAGAGTCACAGAATATAGACTCGCTCCTGGATCTAGCAATGCATATACATCAAAACAAAAGACTTTGATCATACCAGTGACAACATCTGGAGAATTTTCATGCTCTTGGCTATTGGTGATAGCATACAGACAGTTTAACCCTCCGCCTGTCCCTGAAGTAGCTCCTCTAGGTGCATCTCTGTTTGGTAGAGCAACTGAAGAAGATTGGGCTCTTTGCCCCCATTACCATCGCCCTGCCTATTCTTAGGGAACTCTTTCATGAAGTGACCATTCTGACCACACTTGAAGCAACCAGTGGAGCCATCACGACACCCCCCTAAGTGGTTCTTACCACACTCAGCACATGCAGGAGTCTCATTCCCTCCTTGTGCCACACTACCTTGAGACTGTGCAGGTCTAGCTATGAAATTTTGTGAATTCTGATTATTGAACTCACCTCTGGTCCTTGGTGTAGGTGTACTAGCAGATGATGAAACATGTACCTTTTGCTTCTATTGGAAAGATGACCGATTTGCATTACTCTTCTGCTGCCCGTACTCATTTCTTGATGTCTTTGCCTTCTATTTCGGAACTCGTCCTTGTCCTTCAGCTTATCTTCCTCAACCTAATGCACATGGATCATAAGTCTTGCTATGTCCATATCTCCCATCAGCATAGTTTCCTTGCCCTCCTTACTTGACAGACGAGACAACCCAACAACAAACATACTCATCATGCTTCTCATGTCAGCAACTATCTCCACGGCATAATGGGAAAGTTGTGTGAAATTAGGGTTGTACTCATGCACGCTCATAGACTCTATTTTAAGAGTGAGGAATTCCCTTACATTGGCCTCTCTCAATTCATGGGGAATGAAATGCCCCAAGAAGGCCTCCTCAAACACAGCCCAGCTCACAATTGGTGCATCTTAGGCTCTACCCCTCTTCCATTGATCAAACCAGATTCTAGAGACACCATTCAATTGGTATACAGCTAGTTCCACTCACTCAACATCAACAACATGCATAATCTCAAAAACCTTATATAGCTCTTCCACAAAGTTTTTCGGATCCTCAGTGACACTTGAACCAGTGAAATTTGGAGAATAAATCCTTAAGAACTCCCGGATCCTGGACGTATCAGCCACATCTTGTTGAACCTCACTCTGTTGCCCAGCTTGATCTGTCCCAACGTGACTCAACATCCGGATAGCTTCCCGGAACTTATCATTCGTGACCTCTCCTTGGGGTTGCACTTCTGGTACATTGGGTATCCCTTGATCCTCAACATTCCTCCTAGCAGGATGACCTCATATAACTCTTCGTGGAGGCATGATCTAAAAGATACGCGCAAGCACAAATTAGAAAGAAACTTTATAGAGTTAAACTCTATCGCACGAAATGAGTATGGAAGAACTGAGATAGTTCCTAAATGTCGTAGCCTCTTAATTATAGTTATGGCGCGCTTCACACCAATAACTAGGACTCTACAAACACGGCTTCATAGACACCCTAGGAATCTTGAACTTTGTGCTCTTATACCAAGTTTGTCACACCCCGAGCCTACACCCTAGACGCGAACTCGAGAACCATTGCTGGCCCCAAGCGAACCCTTGGCCTGATTCTGCCTTAAGCATCAATAAAAGAAATCAAATGTACTCAACTGTCTCAAAAGTAAACTTAGAATGTTTTAGAAATAAACATTCAACTAGCCAAAAAGGTAACTCAAGTCTTTAAACATTTATAACTAAAAATGGAAACGACTCATAAACTATGTCTATCTATCTGTGAAGCTTCTACTAACTGATATGGACATCAAGATAAGACCCACGTCATCTTAATAAAACTAAAATGATAAAGCAAAATGAAGGGATCCTCCAGAATCAAGGGGGCTCACCAAATAATTCTGGAACTCTACTGGATCAACGAAGAGTTGGATGCTTATCCTGATTACCTGTATCTACATATAAAAGATGCAGGCCAAATGGCATCACTACTTGGAATGTACGAGCATGTGAGGGGTAATCTAAAACAAGACATAAGCTTGAACTGGAACTGAAGAAACACATACCTCATCTTAACTCAACTCAACTTATTTCAATATATAGCAGTGATATAGATGCAATATAAAGAAAAGCTTTTAAAACAGTAGACAAAAAACTCAATGCATTGCAAAATACATTATAACTCGGTTTGTATATATATATATATATATATATATATATATATATAAAGATACAAAATAACTCTGCGGAAGATACTCTAATTGACAATAATCACTATGAGCTATGTGATGATACAACGTCTAGCCCACGCTGTCAAAATTGTCATATACTTTGCCGGGGTATAGAACCTACTAACTAAGTGGATCCACAAGTCTATGCTAAAAAGAAATAAGGAATTATCTAAAAATATTACCCTTTCTATCCACATTGGCTACATGGTTTATGGGGCTGTGAGTTGTATGAACTCTCCCCCACATCGGTGCTCAATACTACTCCCAAAATATACTAGCTCATGTGTTTTGTTTTGAGATTATTACTCAATAATATTTCTCTTAAAAGAGATGGTTCTCAGAACTGCTCATGAAAACTCTTTTGGAATCGATGTTTCCTCTTTTCTTAAATGTAAAAACATTTCTCTTGGGAATACTTAGTTCCCATATATCATTTTAAAGAAAATGACTCAACTTTAATCTTCCTCAAACTCAATGCTCAAGTCTGAAGACAATTTCAAAAGATTGTAAAAAGACTTTCTTAAAATGACTCGAAGAACTCTCAAGACTTGACTCTTAATTCTACCTTGAATTTGAATTATGGAGTCAAGGGTTATTATCTCATGTTATGGATGATATATAAATTTTTAGACAAACCTTAGAGTGTAGAAATCAATTAGAAAACATAGGTATGAATCAAGGGAACTCATATGGAAAGAAGGTTGAAGGGTAGAGGACCTCGCGACCTTGGCGCACTGAGTAGCGTAGGGCGCCTGACCCTAAACTACAAAACAAAAGTTGGGGCACACTGAGTGGTGTGGCACCCTAGGAGCCAAACAATAGACCCCACTTTCTAGCGCACTACTGGTGCGGTGCGCCAGCCTTTGCCCAGAATTATCCGGTGAATTTTCTTACTCGTTTTTCGACTCTAATTCGCCTAGAATCAAATGGTTTCTTCCCAAATCACTTGGAATCGAATACTCAATTTATGTACAAGATAATATACTCCAAAACACCCTCAATTCACTAAATTTTATTTCAAAAACTCATCAAATCCATCCTAATTCAAGAACGGAAACAATACTTTCAAGAAACCAATCAAGAATTCAAATTCTTCAACTTCAAGAACGAAACTTCGTTGAAAATAACATGATTGAAGTGTGGGTGAACGAACCCAACACTATGAGAACTCAAATACCTCTTAGGGATTAAATCCTTGGGGAAATCCGCAAGAAAAACTTCAAGAACTTGACGAATGCTTGAATCTTCTCCTCTTTTCTCCTGCTCTTAAACTCCTCTAAAAACCCTAGCGTATTTTAATTTTTATGAAACTGGCCCAAATCATATTTGACCCAAAATAATACCAAAATTCGTTTTAATTTGATTGGGTAAACAAAAGACCAAAATACCCCTCTTAAATCTGGGTAACTTTCCTTAAATGGATAGCCCGACTTCAAACGGGCATATCTCCCTTATACGATATCGAAAATTAGCAAACTCGGTAGCATTGGGAAGAGGATTCCAAGACCTTTCATTTGATATCTTTTGAGCAACCTAACTCATGCTGTACAAATAGTTATTGTCGTTTGAAGTTGACCCAAAAACTCATAACTTATGCCTAACTTGCAAAATTTCAGATTTTTTTGCTATTTCCAAGTTAGTTCTTTCTATTCTTAGCCCTTTCAAATACCGAGGTGTTACACTTAGAGTGTCACTTAAGCTCCGTGCGGGTGCGGCACTTGAAAACTTACTCCCTAATCTTTCAAGATCTTGTAAGCTCAAGTAAGCCCTTTGAAACTAAGATCGCTATGAGAATGCGAGAAAGACTTGGAAAACTTTGGAAGAAGGCATTGTATTGCTTTGTGGAAGATTGCTTACAACTTTGTTGGATGAGCTTGCAAATGGGAGGCCCTCTATTTATACTACTCCCTAGGGGTCTAAGTGTAATTAATAATTACTTTACATGTCCCTACAATATTTACACTTTAGTCCTAATCTAGAATTCTCTACAAGTTCTAAGGAATTCTCAAGCCTTCTTGAAAATATCTAGGGAGTTCTAGAGTATTCTACTAGCCTCCCCAAACCTCTAGATTCTTCTCCCTTATCCCGATGCCGAATTTGAATTGTGAAGTGGTGGGACATGACACTCTTCCCCACTTGTTGATGTGACGACCGCGGCGCACTACTGCAAGAACTCCCAGATTTGGTCCTTAAAATGCCACAAGTCTTCATATCTCTCCCATGCGGTCTCCTCCGGAGTTTGTCCATTCCAATGAACAAGGAACATGGCACTGGCTTGTTGGCCTCGCTTTATCTTTGCTTAGTTGTCTATGATAGACTCGATTTCCCAGTCATTTGAGGCAGATAAAATTATGGGTGCCCGTCCTTACTGATTCCGGCTTGGATCTTTCTTCATGCATGAAAGACCACATGGATCTTGAAGTATGGAGGAAACTCCACCTTATAAGAGATCTTGACCACTTTAGCAACGATCTTAAAAGGGCCTTCGTATTTTCATACTAAGTTCTGATGAATGCCTCTTATTTCTTTAAACTATCTTGGGTTTAATTTCACCAAGACCATGTCTCTAACTTGGTAATCTGTGGGAGCTGCTTGCGGTCATCAAATTTATTCATCTTTTTGGATGTCTTGTCCAAGTAGGACTTGAAAGTGTCGAGCTATTCCTCTCATCCTTCGGGAAGATGGTAGGCTCCCAAACTCTTTCCCTAGAAAGTGGCCAGTAAAGAATATGATGTTTGGGATTGTTGTCCAGTCGCCAACTCGAATGGGGTGCGCCCGGTGGACTCACTCCTTTGCAAATTGTAAGAGAATTGTGCCATGTCAAGGAGTCTAGCCCAATCCTTTTGATGTGCACTAACATAGTGCCTAAGATAGCACTACAATAGGGTATTAACCCGCTCAGTTCGGCCATCCGTCTATGGGTGGAAACTAGTGGAGACGTGTAAATCCGTGCCATGTATATCGAACAGCTCCCTCCAAAAGTTCACGGTGAAATAAGGGTCTCGGTCACTGATAATATGCCTCGATAGTCCCCAATACTTCACCACATTCTTGAAAAATAACCTTGAAGCCTCCTAAGCAGTGCAACAGGCTGTGGCGGGCATGAAAGTAGCATACTTTGAAAATCTGTCCACTACGACCATTATCGTTCCATACCTGTCAAACTTGGGTAAGGAAGTGATGACATCCATGGTCACACTCTCTCATGGCTATTCTGCTACAGGTGGTGGATCAAGTAGCCCTACCGATTGTCTTTGCTCCACCTTGTCTTGCTGGCACACCAGACATGTTTGCACATACCACTCTATGTCATCCCACATGTGTGGCCAATAATAGATTACCTCAGTCAGCGCCCTTGATCATCGCTGCCCCGGGTGCCTAGCCCATGGAGTGTCATGGCTCTCATTGATAATCCACCGCCTGATAGACCCAAACTTGGGCATGTAGACCCTCTGACCGACAGTGAATAAGAGATTATCTTCCAAGGTGTTACTATAGATGATGATGTCATCTAAGTATACTACTATGAACTGGTTCAAGTAAGGATGAAAGATTTTGTTCATCAATGTGCAAAATATGGCAGGTGCATTGGTTAGGCCGAAAGGAATCACCAACCACTCGTAGGCTCCGTATCTCGTCACGCACGCTGTCTGTTTCTCATCCCCCACCACGATGCGAACCTGGTAGTATCCCTTTTGAAGATCCACCTTGGTGAAATACTTGGATTGTCCAAGTCTATCAAAGATATTGGCAATAAGCGGGATAGGGTACTTATTCTTGATTGTTACCTTGTTAAGCGCTCGATAGTCAATGCATCATCAGAATGACCCATCCTTCTTCTTTTGGAACAAAATTGGCGCGCCATAAGGTGCTTTGGACAGGCGAATGTGATCGGCCTCGAGGAGATCCTTCAGTTGCTTCCTTAGCTCCTCTAACTCGGGTGGAGCCATTCGGTAGAGTGCATATGAGGGTGTCTTGGATCCAATCTCCAACTCGATCTTATCATTTATGTTGCGCCTAGGAGGTAGCATCTTTGGCAGCTCATCAAGCATCACGTCCTTGTTTTCTTCAATGATCTTCTCTATGAACAATGGCAAAGGCTCCTTAGCATCATTGTCTCCTCCCAACTTGCAATGGTGTCTATGGATGTTGACTTTCCTTTCTTGAGGCCTTTCACAATCTGTATGGCCAACAATTAGGCATGTCCTTCCTTTTTTGGCACCTTGACTAGAGGTACCATACATGACCCTTCCTGTTCCATGACCATGGGTCGTTAGAGGTAGGGATCGATCATCGTATGATACCTTTGGAAGAACTCTTGCCTCAGAATAATGTCAAAGATGTCTAAAGGAGTGTCGGTAAAATTTATCTTACCTTTCCATTTCCTAACGTTATGCTCACTCCTTGGACGAATCCACACACGGGAGTCAATGGTTCATTGACCGTCTTGGGGAGGGTGTTGCTTGGATTGTAACTAAGCCCCAACCTTATTGTCGCCATCTTGGTCATGATGTTGGCTTTCGCCCCGGATTCTACCATTGTAACACCCCAGAAATCTAATGACCTAAGCTAGAGCCTAACATGTAGTCTAATGTCCTAAATGAGTTAAACGCAAAGATAAGAGACGTAACATGACCTACCTAACCTAGTACTAATGTTTTAGGATCTGCACGTCAAGGCACAACCCCCGAGGACCCCCCTAAGGGTGGTCCTTGAGAAGGACCCAATGGAAGGTCCAAAAGCTGTCAAAAATAGATTATGACCACAACTGGGCACCCATGAGTCGCGGGTGGACCTACGCTCCGTGGTTGGGAGGCGTGGGTCGAGACCTAGTCTCCCCAAGTTGGTCCCCCATTTACCCCTCTTTGACCCAAACCACGACCAGCCAGGATGGTCCGTGGACCCATCCACGCTCCGTAGATGGGGGTCCGTGGATCACCCTTGTGTTGCTGCCTAGGTTCGGCCGAAGTACGGTAGTTTGGTAAATTACTAATTAATTAAGGGTGGGGACGGTTATTATTAGTCATTTTAGATATATTTAAGTACTTTTAACTATTAATCAACTCTTTTAACACCTCACAACTCACAAACTCAAAACTCAACCAACTCTCATCTCCAAGATATTTCTCTCTCTAGACTCCATTGAAGAACATCAACAAGGTCAAGCTAGGTGTTCAAGATCCATCCTTTTCACTCCAATTTCATGAGTAAAACATTAATTAAGATATGGGAGACTTGATTCATGGAACACATTTCTCCATGAAGCCTTTCAACTCTTTAATTTCAAAGTCATAAAACTAGGGTTTTCATTCTAGCCATGGGTTCTTCCTAAAATCGATTTCATTATGTTAATTGTCTTATATTATGTATGATTTGATGTTTAATGATGATTTTTATTCTGAAATTCCCCATGAACCCATGAATTACTCCATGACCCCAATTTCATGAATTGTGAAGGGTGTATTGATGCAAGATGAATACTATGAATTATATCTATTGTGTTTTAGTTATTGAATCTTGTTTTATTCATGCCTAGTCTAGTAATTATAGGTTTAATTGTAAGACATGATTCATGACCCTTGAGGGGGTAAATTGCTAGGGTTTATACTTGTTGATGAATATTGTGTATGGACTCATGATTCACTAACAAAGTGAAGATCCTATGACTATTGTGTAAATTGAGGTATTGTTGAAAGGCCATTCTTCCCTTACCTTACACTTGATTATGTGTGAATTCTCTAGGATGATGATAATGTTGTTGTGTTGATTGAAAGGTTATTCTCATGAAACACTATGAACAATAATGTGAAAGGCTTACTCATAGGTATAATAGGTTAATGATGATTCTAAGGTGGAAAGTTAGTTCACACTTTATTGAATCTATGAGCTATTTTATGGGTTGTATTGAATAAAGGGCAAAGTATTCCTTCACACATGTAAATGCAATTAAAAGACTAATTATGTATAATTTAGGAAATAATGCCTAGCACAGAGTGGATATGGTCAATGAGGTAGAGGCCCTCCCATCAATACAATAGGTTGAGTCATCTAGCTTATTCTCATGAGATGGAAGGTCCTCCACCAATACAATAGGCCGGGTTTCTAGAAGCAATCTCTGTATCCCGTAACTATGTGCCCTATTAGCTAGTGGATCCACCTAAAAGCTATACATTTAGTTCTACCTTAGGCAAATAGGACACCTTCTTTCGGTGTGGGGTTACATGACACCGGATTCCATGTCGCTTACATGGTCTATGTCGGTTATGTCTATTCTTCCCTATATGATAAGATAATGAATAAGACATGAACTATACTATGACTTCTTGGTGAGTTTTACTTAGTATGAGTGGGGGTATAGGACTTCAATTTTACCTTGCACAAGTAGACTTAGTAGGATGTTATGGGATGATTTTTTATGTTATGATAAGACATGAATGTATGCATGTATGTTGAATGGATAGTTGCCATGAATGACTTTCCTTATGTTCAAGTAATGTACATGACTATTTCCTTATTTATGACTATTGTTTATGATGAGGTTTAAAGATGATATGTATGACTAAGGTTGCTTTGAAGGAGTACTTAGTATGGTTGGTATTATGGGATGATAACCATACACTACACAAGTGTTTCCTTAGGGGTTGCTAAGGTAATGGTTTCACTATGTTATGAGTATAAAAGTGATTACGGCTTGTCTTCTACATTGAAAGTGCATGTTGGTTTCCAAACTTAACAAATGCATACTTTTCAACTAAAATGTCCTTTTATCATAATTCAAGGATTTTTGTGCATTCTTCCATACTTAGTACTTTAAGTGCTAACCCATTTCTTCTACATATTCTACAAATGTAGGTTCCAATCGCTGAGACGTACCTCTACTTCCTTCAAGAGAAGCTTGGGTTGACTATTCCCTAGGCTTGGTGAGTCCTCAAGTTCGAGGACAAGATGTTATCATTTCCTAGTTTCTATTGTATTTTCTACTTTTGAGACTATATTGATGTAAAGGGCTTTTGACCCTATTTGTACTCTTTATTGTACTAGATGGTGATTAATACAAGTCTAGATTCCTATTTTCATTTATGAAAAAGAAGTTGAACTTTGATTGTAAAAGTTTTAAATTTTCCGCATCTTTCTTATGACTTTAGGTGTATGATTATGGTAAGGATTTGTATGTGACCCCTTCGGGGACAAATACACCGTGTTACGTCTAGGAGGTACCCCTGGGTCGTGATAACCATGGCACTAGATGGTCGTCCATTGATGGAGATGTCTACATATTGCATTCTATATTATCCCTACTTCTCCGTCTGCTTGGCTATAGCTCTGCATAATCCAATCATGCCTAGCAGCGTCGTGCTCGCATCTTGCTCTTATTCTTCTGCGTCCTTCTCCTTTTGCTCACGTAGGATGGCACCAAGGTTCTTCATGGGCAACTGGCATAACCATGCAGTCCACCGCATATGTAGCAACCATCTCTTTTGGTGGTTTGCACCTTTCTCTTCGTGTAGCTCTAGCACCCGAACCACTTGCCGTCCGACTTGTAGGAGTTGTGCTGCTTAGGATGTGCTTACTGCTCCTTGCCTTAGCCACGATCTCCCCCAGATTTAGCATGACTAGTTATTGTGTCCTTTCCCTTCTCCTTGTCATTCCTATATTTCTTGAAGTCGGTCAAAGCTTCAGCTCGTGTGATGGCCGCATCAATGGTCTTGACTTATCACCGCTCCAACTCCATCTTGGCCCAATTTTACAATTCATCCATGAAGTGGAACAACATGTCTTCGTATGTGAGGTTGGGAATTTGAAGCGTGAAGATGGTGAACTCCTTCACGTACGCCTGAATTCTACCCGTTTGCTTGAATTCTCTAAACTTGTGTTTGACCTCATAGATGACGTTGTTAGGGAAGAAGGCTTTCTTGAATTCTTCTCGGAATTGCTCCCAAGTGTTGATGGTGCACAACCCCTTCCCCATCTCGGACTCCTTGCGCCTCCACCATAGCATGGCCATCTCCAAAAGATACAACACGACAATGTTGATATTGTTTTCATCTCTCTTCACCCAACTACACTTGAAGTAATTCTCCAACTACCACAAGAAGTTCTCCAGCTCTTAGGCGTCGCAGACACTTTTGAACACATGTGGCTTGGGAGCCTCGACCCTGGCCTCCCTATCTCAGTCAGATGACGTAGATCCTCCAGCTTCCACGCCCTTCTTGAGTGTCATCATCTCGGTTCTCATGGCTTCAATTGAACTTAGTGCATCCATGAGCTGACACTCCAATGAAGTGATGACCTCCTTCATTTCAAATTCGGCACGATGGAGGCCCTCTAACTCCGTATGGATGTTGTCATTCTCCTCAAGGGTGAAGTCCTCTAGAGTTTTGAACTTGCCATTAACCTCGTTCAAATGTCGGCCTAGTATCTCCATGGCCTTCCTTTCCGTATCAACACTTGTAATCCACTCATCTCTAGCTGTGAAGTCAACAGGATCCTCACCACGTTCATCGTCACTTGCTTCAGTGGTTGAAGGTAGGTGAGATGTTAGCGCCTCACTTGGGGTGGGGTCGAGCAGCAGTTTGTCACTACTCTTATGGTGCTTCTTTCCCTTGTGACTCTTCTTTCCACCATCCAGTCGGACGTTGGTGGTGATAGCAGCGTTAAAGTCTCCTTCGTTAGCCATTCCCTTAGTAACAAACCTTTGCTCTAATACCACAGTGTCACAGACTTAGAGTCTTATTAAAGCTCTGTGCGGCACTAGACAACTAATTCTCTAATCTTTCAAGATATTGTAAGCTCAAGTAGGCCCTTTGAATCTAAGATCGCTAAGAGAATGTAAGAAAGACTTAGAAAGATTTGGAAAGCTTTGGAAGAAGGCGTTGTATTACTTTGTGGAAGATTGCTTACAACTTTGTTGGATGAGTTTGCAAATGGGAGGCCCTCTTTTCATACTACTCCATAGGGGACTAAGTGTAAATAATAATTACTTTACAAGTCCCTACGATATTTACACATTAGTCCTAATCTAGAATTCTCTACAAGTTCTAGGGAATTCTTAAGCCTTCTTGAAAATATCTAGGGACTCTGAGAGCATTCTACTAACCTCCCCACCACTCTAGATTATTCTTCCTTATTCGGATGCCGAATTTGAACTGTGAAGTGGCGGAACATGACACTATGCTCCTCAATAAAGTTCTCTCACCTTCTGCCTTGAGCCTATTTAAGGCCCTTGTAGCTATGATCGGGAGAACACAAGAAGTATGTGTAGGATCCGGAGGAGGCGATACTAGCTTGGAGCGAACATTCACCTGCTTTGTGACAATCTATTTCTGGGGTTTCTTACCCCCAGTATAGGAGTATCTGGAGTGTATTTTTGGTCACGAAGAGCCACCAAAGGCTCATTGATAGATATGCATCTATACATTTTATGAGGAGGACGAGGAGAAGAGTCTCTATCAAACTTGGTTTCTGATGTCACCACCTGTTTTCTTTTTGTTCTAGCCATAACCTGCAAAACACACACATTCAAACATAGAAGAGGTGAAGCTTACCTGAAATGAAACTCATTTGGAATCACAGTTCAAAAATTACCCTGAGGATCGCCTAACGGAAAGGCGGATAGCCTAATAGGATAGGCGAGCTCCTATGAGCTCACCGAATTAGATAGTGGCAATCATCACGGGAATTAGGCACAAAGGGCTGAGTCAATTCCAACTAGGTGATTCGTCGAGTTGGTTTGGGTAGGCTAAGATAAGTTCCCTAAAACTGACAGTGCAAAATGAAAAAAAATCGGCCTTAAGGGCGATGTCCACTTCCACTTGGTTATTCTCCAAGTGTGTTCGGCAAACTAAGACAAGCCCGTCAAATGGGACATTACCCAAGGTTACGTATTCACTCAAGAAGGCGAGTTGGGGCTTACTCGATGATTTACTTAACCTCCTTGGCGAGCTAAGACAAACCTGATGAAGAGGAGATGTTCAGCCCAGTGCCTAAATTTTACAACAAAACACAACATACACAACAAAAACTAGTTCCACAACATCATTACAACCCACCTATTTGCTTATCTACCCATGGGAACTCAGATTCCCCCCACCCCTCCCCAGATTTTGCAAAGTATTGCTCAAATTTACGATTTTCCCTTAAGAAAGTCGTTACTATGTCTATTATTGGGCAAATTCATGCAATTGGATCAACACTATGTTACTCAAACTTCACCAACATCAAATTAAGTGTCACGATCCAAAGTAGACCCTAGGCATAACATGGTGTATAGAACCCCGAGAAGCCCTACACAAGCGACTTAGAAGTGAAGAGTTAAAAAGAGAGCATTACATACAAAAGTGTTTGACAAAGCGGAAGTCTAAACATAAGTCACAAAGCCATCTATTACATCATAAGGAATGTGATTGGAACGTAACCCATATATCACATACAAAGTATGAAAACGGAAATGCAATAAAATAATCTTGGCCATCGGATCATGAGGACTCACCAACCTTCAAAAGTCCAAAAAAATCAACTAGCACGAGTATGGGGAATAGGAGCATCGAAAACCACATTAGTGGTACAATATAGGCACAAGTATGCATTAGTATGTGGAATATACCAAGTATGATAGCGATGCATAAAAGTTATGAAATCATGCTAAAAGGACTTTATATGACATGCAATGACCAAGCTAAATCATAAAATAACATGTAAAAAATCATAAGTCATAATCATGGTCAATGCAAGCTAAATATCTTATAAAACACCTTTGAGATACTTTAGAAAGTAACCTTAGTTCATTATTGTGGGAAGTTTACTTTAACCGGCATAGACCATGTGAGTTATAACATGGAATCTTGTGTCTATCCCTCACCGAAAAGAGATGTCCTTACTTGCCAATGTAAGAATCATAAACTTGAGCTAAAGTGGATCCACTAGCTATTGTATATCTAAGACAAACCTATGATGGTATATAGTTATGGGATATGAAGATTGCTACTAGAAATACGACATCAACTAATGGGAGAGCTTCCACTCAATATCCTCTCAGTGCTAAGTATAAATCTCACGGAATAGTCATTAATGATAATTCATTTCATCATCCATGGAAAGGAACAATTAAGCAACCAATCCAAGCTAAAGTTCATTTAAAATAGCTCATTAATCTGGATTCAACTTAGGTGAGAAAACCATTCAATCTTATGAATCCTTTATGTGAGAAAACCCTTTCACAATAATGTTTTGAGTAGAATGTGAGAAATTCTTCCACAACAACAACAACACCGACATTGATGTTTTACTCACAAAGCAACCTTAAATTATTTTTCTCAATTTCATAAAGAAACATGCATATCTTCATAAATTCATCTTTCATAGTTCATAAGCTTCATCATACGATCATAGTCTAGAAATCATGGATCATAAATAGGTTCATGTTAATTCAACTTGAAAACGTCTATTTATTTCAATTCATGAAGATTGAATAAAACCCTACCCTTTATTGGAGAATCTAACTTGTAAAATTGGAGAATTTAGGAACCCTATGGAGGAAAGGACTCCATAGATGAATACTATCATACCTTAGCAATCAATGCCCACAATCAATGGTGAATTGGAGCTCTTTAAGCAAAACCCTAGTTTTCTCCTTCCTTAGTTCTTGAGGGAAATTTAGAGGTGATCTTGGAAGGGATTTAGGAATTTTAGAAGAATGATTCAGAATAGGTAGTTTTTAGGCTTAAAAGACTTATATAGGCTTAGGATTAGGATCAAAAAGACCTAGTTTAGGCATTAATCAATTAGGGAAAAAACTTTAAAAAACCCTTAAAAATAATTGTCGATCCATTCCTATGGTTTGGACCTACGATCCATAGGTTTTCCTACAGTCCGTACATGCCAACCATAAAAATCAATCGTAAGCTTTAAAATTTCACTAAGTCCGGGTCAGCTACGAGACCTATTTACGACTCATGCATGGGATAACAGGCTGTCCTGGTAAACCGTACAAAGTGTACTGAGACTTGTTTTAAAAAAAATAATTTCCCTGTTACTACGGTTGCCACCTATGGCTCGTAAAAGCATCTACGGTCCGTAAATGGGAGTTGTATTCACATCCTGCAACCCAAATATTTATTTTCTCCCTTTACCAAACTCCGAGGTGTTACATTAAACAAAAACTCACTACTAAGTTAACAAGTTCAATTTCAACATTAACCAACACATACAAGATTAGTAATTTATCGGCAACACATATCAATTAACTCCTAGCACAATTTAATATGTACAATACAAGGCTACCCAATGAATCTAACAATCATAATCATCAAATGGGTTCAAGCCCATACATAAAATGCAATTTAGAGCTCAAAATGTTCAACAAAAAAAACATACCTTAATACGAAGAACAACACGAAACTAACTGGCAAATGGGGTTGGGTCGATTGAAAATACACTCCACGCACTTAGAATTCACACATTAAAGACTTATAATCACTCAAATAAGGCAGTGCAAGAAAAGGGAGAGAAAAAGGCTTAAAGATTTCAAAGGGTTTTCTTTTCTAATTTGAAAAGACATTTGACCCTTTTATATCCGGCCCAATCAGCGGACACGCCTAAGGTGTTCAGAAAATCACCAACAGAGCTTAAGCTCACTCAACATGCATGAACGAACACCAAACCTGAAGGTTGTTTCAGTGGACCCGATAGATTCCACAAAGTGCACTTCAACGGATCGTTGTTTGAAGCTCAGATCGCCTAAATTGACAGTACACTTTTCCACATGTTCAAGTTCAGAAGACGGATAATAATGCATCCACACATAACCTTTGATGAATCGCCATTTTGGTTTTGGCATCGCCTAATGTTCCCTTTTTCAACCTTTCAACTTCTTCTCAACTTGCACTCACAACCCATATTATTGGAAGCAATAAAAACAAAATTAAAGACTTAGGTTTCCTCCCAAGAAGCGTCTTATTTAACGTCGTGGTATGACATAGTTCTCATTTCCTCAATATTCATTTTTGGAATTTGGGAAGGTGTCACTAGTCAATGTTCCCTTTTACCTTGGATTGAGATGAGTATAGATCTGTCACAATTGAGTCTCCGGCTTCTTGATACACACTGAATGAGAGGTCACCATTTGAGATAAAGTGGAGAAGTCATTTTCCAATTCCTTCAACACTTTGTTGGACCCATCAACCTTGTTAAAGATCCTTGTAAGCATTTTCTTGGTCTGGTTTCCTTCTGGCCCAACTGGGTATTTTGGTCGTTGACGATCATGGGGAGGCATATATCTATCTTTGTCAACCTCCCTATCTCTCCAATTTCAACCTCGCCAATCCTTCCAACCATTATCTCGATCTTTGTTCCAGCCTTGTTTCCCACCTTGTCGTTGATAATTTGGGTGAGAACCCCCCATTTGGTTTCCCAAATATTGCACTTTTCATTGTATAATGCCTCAAACTCTGCATCATCTAGGCACTGCCCACTATTGGTTCCAATCGCATTCACGAATTTAAGTCCACCTCATATGACATGTTAAGACAACAAATCAAGTTGGGTCATTATTTTGGCAATTCTTTCATCTCGGTCATTGTCCTTCTCGATTTGCTTTTTGCTCAAACTCAGTTGTTAAGTATAAATATGGTATTTTGTAGTATGTCATCCTCGGTTCACTTTGGTCATGTCATCTAGCAACAAAATAGCCACATCATACAGTTGTCTCATTAATCCTCCTTGGACTAACTAATCAGCCACACCTTTATTGACTGAATCAAGTCTACAATAGAAGTATTGCAAGAACAAATTTTCCAGAACACCATGTGTTGGAAATTGCAAAAGTAATTACTTGAACATCAGTCAAGTCTCATGTAGAGGTTTACCTCCAATGCGCTTGAAATTGTGGATGTGAGTTTGAAGTTTAAACATCTTCAAGGGTAGAAAGAATCTTTCCTAGAAAGCTTCATTCAACTCCTCCCACGAAGTGATAGAATCATTTGACGATTCTGCCTATCATCTTGTACCACCACCAGTTAAAGAGATTGGGAAAAATCTCAACCTTACGGACTCTTGAGAGATATTCTTGAACACAAATGGTCCACCTACCTTTACAAAATTCCTAAGGTGTTCATGGGGATCGTCATGAGCTAGACCCCCAAAATTTTCCTTTATTTGGAACAATTGTAGAGTTGTTCCGGTTATACACAACTCTCTTGGTTGTGGGAGGTATCCTGATGGCTCCCATGGTTTGAACAACTCATATGCATATCATTAAAATCACCCATGTTGTAGTTTTGACCATAGTGACTATTGTTGTCACTACCATCGTAACTCATTGTATTAGACCTGGAAATCAGCCAACAACAACACAAAACAACAATCTTCTACAACTAGATGAATTTACCAACTGATTTTTCAAATGGAATTCTCAACCACCATATATTCTCCGATAGCGGCGCCATTTTTGATAACACTCAAATGTCCTCCTTAAAAACTAATTAAAAGGGACAACGGCGTAATCAATAAAAATACCCAACTAAGAGTCAGAGTCAAATCACATAGAGAATGGTATATTGTAGAGAATTGTATCAAGAAATTTGGATTGTAAACTCATTCATTTGTAATCGTAAAATCAAGTGGGTGGATGATTCCACCAATTTAATAAAAATATTTGGATATCAATTGTCATAATTAAATTAAGCTTTTAGAGAATTCAAGAGTTTACAAGCAATCTAGGGGTGCAAGATTTGGAAATCAATGTCACATAGGGATTTGTGCTGCTCTATAGTGATGATCATTCATGAATATGATAGGTCATAATCAATGATGCTAATCATATTTTGATCTCAAAGCATCTTGCATAGAATCTCCTTCCGGTCTCATTTATATGTCAATCTAAATAACACAATGCCTTACTCTATTGTCACACCCAAATTTTGAGAGGCATGACCGACACCTAGTGCCTCCCTTGACTGAGTGGACTGATTAAAACCTAACAAAATAACATAACTAGAGACCAGCTAGGGCCAGAAAGGTAGAAACAACACCAAATATTTATTATGTAGAATTAAAAGGATTAATATAGCAACCGACAAGGTCACTTAAAACCATAATCTACACAAAAGAAAACTAAACAGACACAATATATATACACAATGTCGACAAGGCTTAAAACCAAGAAAAACACATTTGATAGCTAGGCTGTTAAGTCCATACAAAACCCACGACATGTTACAATAATATACAAGCCTCTACGAGTGGGATAACAGTCAAAGGATTGAGACAGGTGATGAGTCCAAGATTTGGACTCATTTAGGGATTTGTTTACGTGTATTTAGTGTCCTAAAATTCTTAATTTGTGCCAATAACTGATGTGAAATCCTTGACTTTCAAGTACATGGTTTGAGGAACAAAGGTAGGATGTTAGTAGGCAAGAAGGACAACACAAGCTGAAAAAGAGAGAGGAAAAACAAACTGATGATCGCCGAGAGAACTCGGCAGATCACCAAAAAGTTCCTTGATTGCCTTAATTTACAGACCACTGAACCTAAAATAGGAGGAATTTCGGCGAACTGCATCTTCTATCGGTAGTAACTTGGCATCCTTAGCTAGTGGGTCTTGACGGTTTCAGCTTGAGAAAGTGAAACCCAAGCTCCATCCATTTTATCTAGCTCGAGAGAGTAGATTTGATGAGATTGTGGGTTGGTCTTTTTATGGGATGCATTGAGGTTCGAGAGAACTCAATGAAAACAAGGTATTTGTTCGACAAAAAAGTGCCTTATCTAAAGTTCATCCTACCCATAACAAATTAGCATGGTTGGTTAAGGATTTGCACCTATTGAGTTGAATTTGGCAGTTTGTTGGTCATTCCCCCAAGTATTACCTCCTTATTTGATCGTCCCCTGTTGATTGTTGAAGTGTTTGGTAGTCCGACAATTGTTCATTTGGAGTAGTGACAACGTTTTTGAGTTTGGTTCACAGATTTCAAAGAGTTTTATGTGTTCAGCTGACAAGGTCACCATCATAATCTCATGATCGAATTCAAAAGAAAGCTACTCTCTGTGGGATCGACCCCAACTCATTTAGTTGGGTTTATATTGACTAGCAATCGTTGACACTTAGAATTGGATGAAGTGTCTTTGAAACGTTAATTGAAATGGCACCGTTGTCAGGGAGTAGTGTTGTTTATAGTTCCTTTATTGAAGTTAAACATGTGAAATTATCGGTTGTAGTTGGATAGAATAGGTTGCATTGTGTTCGTGTTGTTTGGGCTGAATAGAAGTAAGAATGAGTGAGGTAGAGATGAATGGTAGCCAAGCAGGTCACCGAGATGGTATCAATGATATTAATAGTGTGTACAACCCAACCCACTCAGGTGAAATAGGTGCAACCTTCCTACCATTAACTGATGAAATTGCGATATTTGAAGTCACGATCACAACTCTTCATCTCCTCCAAATGAAGGGACTTTATGGAGGGTTGATTCATGAAGATCCACATGAGCGTGTGAGAAATTTTATAGATGTTTGCAGCCAGTTTTCATTCAAGAATGTGTCGCAAGAGTAAGTCCGGCTCAGGTTATTCCCACTATCTTTGACGGGGGAGGCTAGCAAATGGTTGGATGTGTTACCAAAGAATTCTATTGCGTTGTGGGATGAGCTCACCATGGCATTGAATACTAGGTTCTTTCTTCTGTCGAGGATGATGAAACTCAGAGATAACATTCAAGGTTTTAAGCGATTGGAGGGTGAACCCATTCATGAGGCATGGTTGAGATTTAAGAAACTCCTACTTCAATGCCCAACTCACGGGCTACCAAACGATTGCTACTCCAATATTTTTACCGGAGTCTTGATTCGGTAAATAAAGAAGTGGCTGATCAATTGGTTCGAGGGGGAATAATGTTGCAATCATTTGAGGTGGCTTCATTTCTTCTTGATGACATGACAAAAATAAATCAAGCTTGGTACACTTAAGAAGATCAAGTTTCACCTTTTTATTTTAGAATGACTTAAGAGAAACTTGATAAGGAAAGAAAAAGGGATGAAAACATCAATAAGATGTTAGCCCAATGGAACTACTTCAAGAGCATGTGTTAGAGAATGTGAAAAAGCCCAAGGGAACAAGTGGAGTGTTTAGAGTTGAGGAGGGTTCTTTCTCGGGTTATTCAAAGCCGGGGGAGAATCAAGGTTGGAATTCCAAGAGGTACGAGGAGGGTTTCCACCCACGCTATTTACAGCGAGGTGGGAATCAAGGTTGGAACTTCCACAAAGAGTAAGAGCAAAGAAGATACTATCAAGAATGGGCCGAGCAAACTGGTTATTGGAGAAGAGAGGATGAGCATGACGAAGACCCCACTCAATCAAGTGAGAGGCCAAAGTCAAAAGGGAGTGCAAGTAATCCCCGGATGAATGACTTGTTGTCATGCATCCTTGACAAAGTTGAAGGTTCGGATAATTTGTTAAAAGGAATGAAGGCCAATTTTTCTTCATTGAATAATAGAGTGAACTCTCATGCGGATGCAATCAAGCTACTTAAAGGTAAGTTGAGTTTAATTTCAGCACAATTGGAGCCAAATATGACGAGGGAAAATGGTGATAGAGTGCTAGTTGTGGTTACTCGTAGTGGAAAGGTGGCGGTAGGTGATGTGAAAGGAAATGATGAAGCACAAACTCATGAAGTATACAAGGGCATTGAGGAAGATGAAGCACCCATCCAACAAAGTGTTGTCAAGGAGTTACAAACAAACGTACCAAAAAGCCCTCCATTGTCAAAAGTGGCGCAACCTCTTCCCAAAGTGACTCCTCCATTCCTCAACGTCTTAAGAAGAAAAATGAAGAGGAAAAGTCTAAGAAATTCTTGTCGGTGTTTAAGACATTATAAATTAATCTCCCTCCAGTGGAAGCATTGTTGGAGATGCTTGGTTATGCCAAGTTTATGAAGGAGTTAGTCACCAAGAAAATAAGCTTGGACTTTGAAACAATTGAAGTTTCTCATAGTTGTAGTGCAATTATGAATAATGAGACGATAAAAAGAAGGAAGATCCCGGAGCCTTCACCATTCCTTGCACTATCGGTATGCTCCAATTCGACAAGGCTTTATGTGATTTGGGAGCAAGTATAAACCTAATGCCATAGGCAATCTATAAGCAACATGGATTGGGTGAAGCGAAGGCCACAACAATGAGGCTTTTGATGGCGGATCGATCTATCAAGCACCCCATGGGAATACTCTATGATATCTTGGTAAAGGTTGACCGATTCATTTTTCCGGCTGATTTCTTCATCCTTGATTGCGAGATTGATGCAGAAATTCCCATTATTCTAGGAAGGCCTTTCCTAGCTACCGAAAGAGCGTTAGTGGATGTTGAAAGTGGAGAGTTGAAATTCTAGGTAAATAAAGATGAAGTAACCTTTAATGTTTGTAAGTCAATGAAGCACCAAAGTGATATTCACGTGGTCTCTACTATTGATGTTATTGATGAGGTGGTAGCTAGTGTGAGCCATCTGATGTGTATGAGTAAACCACTTGAGGCCGTGCTTGCTAACTATGATGAGTTCGAAGTTCAATGTTACGAAGAGGTAGTCGCTGCTCTTACGGGCAAGGGGGAATAATCAAAGACTCCATTGAAGCCAGACATTGATCTAAAATATCGAGAAAGTCCTCCAGCAAAGCCATCAATGGAGGAACCACCGAAGCTTATGTTAAAAGTGCTTACGTCCCATCTTCTATATACATTCTTGGGGGAAAATAATACTTTGCCCATAATTATTGCTGCTAACTTGCTTGAATGGCTGGTGAAGTTGCTACTGGAAGTATTGAAAAGATACATCAAAGCCATTGGATGGACGATCGCTGACATTGTGGCATTCCACCCGGCATTTGCACTCACAAGATCCAGCTTGATAGCGAATGTAAGCCGAGTGTTGAACACCAAAGGAGATTGAACCCGCCTATGCAAGAGGTGGTGAAAAAGGAGATTATAAAGTGGTTAGATGCGAAGTGATTTACCATATTGCAGATAGTAAGTGGGTGAGTCCGGTCCAATGTGTACCAAAAAAAAAAGGCATCATGGTAGTTCCAAATGAAAAGGGAGAGCTTGTTTCTATAAGATAGGTGACCGGATGGCGAGTATGCATGGACTATCAGAAGTTGAACTCGTGGACCGAAAAAGATCACTTTCACATGCCCTTTATGGATCAAATGCTTGACCGCCTTTTCGAAAGAGGATGGTATTTCTTCTTGGATGGGTATTTAGGTTATAATAAAATCTCCATTGCTCGGGAAGACCAAAAGAAAACTACCTTCACCTGGCCATATGGAACTTTTTCCTTTAAACGGATGTCGTTCGGGCTATGTAATGATCTGGCAACATTTCAACATTGCATGCTATCTATTTTCGTTGACATGGTGGAGGATTCAATGGAAATCTTCATGGATGATTTCTCGGTTGTGGCTGACACTCTTGAAGCATGTTTAGCACACTTGGGACAAGTTCTTCAAAGATGTGTGGAGACAAATTTAGTCATAAATTGGGAAAAATGCCACTTCATGGTTAGGGAAGGTATAGTTCTTGGTCACAAAGTTTTACAAAAAGGGCTGGAGGTTGATTAAGCAAAGATTGAAGTGATTGAGAAGCTACCACCACCAATTTCGGTGAAGGGTATTCGTAGTTTCTTGGGGCATGCTGGCTTTTACCGGAGGTTCATCAAAGACTTCTCAAAAGTTACACACCCTCTATGCAAACTTTTGGAGAAGGAGGTGAAGTTCAACTTTGATGATGCGTGCATAGTGGCTTTCAAGTGTTTGAAAGAAAAATTGATATCCACCCCGATTATCATTAGTCCCGATTGGTTATAACCCTTCGAAGTGATGTGTGATGCAAGTGGCACGGCATTAGGTGTTGTGTTGGGGCAAAAATGCAACAAACTATTTCATCCCATTTACTACGCAAGCAAAACTCTAAACGGTGCTCAACGTAACTACACGGTTACAGAACAAGAATTACTTGCGGTAGTATATGCATTTGAGAAATTTCGGGCATACTTGCTAGGCACTAAAGTGATTTTTCACACTGATCATGCTTTCCTACATTATTTGATGGCAAAGAAGGATGCCAAGCCAAGATTGATAAGGTGGGTGCTATTGTTGCAAGAATTTGACTTTGAAGTCAAAGATAGAAGAGGTTGTGAAAAATAGGTGGCTGACCACTTATCAAGATTGGAAGGCAAGTAATATGATGAGCTAGAGGCAGACATAAATGATGCCTTTCTCGGTGAACATGTATTTACGGTAACTCTCCAACGAACTCCGTGGTATGTTGATTTTGCTAATTATGTGGTGTGTGGGTTAATGCCGGACGAACTGAACTTCTAACAACAAAAGAGGTTCTTGTTCGACGTCAAGAAATACTTTTGGGATGAACCATACTTATTTAGAGAGTGTGCAGACCATATCATTAGGAGATGTGTTCCGGAGGAAGAAACCAACAAAATTCTCCATGCTTATCATGCTTCACCAGTTGGGGGTCATCATGGTAGGGTACGTACAACTGCTAAAGTTCTTCAAAGTGGTTACTATTGGCCATCCCTTTACAAAGATGGTCACGAGTTTGTTAAGAAGTGCACTCAATGTCAGAAACAAGGTGGAGTGTCTAAAAGACATGAGTTGCCTCTCACGCCTATTTTAGAGATTGAGTTGTTTGACGTTTGGGGAATAGATTTCATGGACCCATTTGTAAGTACATTTGGTTACAAGTACATTTTGGTGGCAGTAGATTATGTTTCTAAATGGGTAGAGGTTGTCGCACTATCGAACAATAAAGGGAGAAGTGTTGTTCAATTCCTAAAACGCTACATTTTTGCCAGATTTGGTACTCCTCGGGCTATTATTAGTGATGGGGGATCCCATTTTTGCAACAAGCATTTTTGCATCTGCATTGAACAAATATGGAGTGAAACACAAATTAGCAACTCTGTATCATCCCCAAATGAGTGGCCAAGTCGAAGTGTCGAATTGGGAGATCAAGAGTATCTTGGCCAAGACAGTGAATGTGAATAGGACTGATTGGTCTCGAAAGCCTGATGATGCTCTGTGGGTGTATCGCACCACCAACAAAACACCAATTGGTATGTCCTCATATCAGCTAGTTGTCACGACCCAAGCCTAGGGCCTAGACGTGACCGGCGAATGGGGAACCCGAAGGAACCCCAAACAAGCCTCATAGCGTATCATTACACATCCTTGGTCGCGGAAGCAATTAAATGACCATGAGCAATAAGCATAATCAAAGG
>JAJOOR010001018.1:0-90556 GCA_036250505.1 Solanum acaule | reverse complement strand
TATATATAAGTTACCAGTTTCAAAATAAAATATCAAGTTGACTTGTACGGAAAACAATGGGATTTATAGACATCAATTCTACCACAAATCAGTACATGCATGAATTCTGGACAATTCTATACCTTGGGGCAGGAAGCAATGTGGTCTCAGCAGACAACATGGAAACAACAGTCAGTGCTTGGGACAAGCAATCCAACTCATTTGCCTCTAATAAGGTCCTCGAAAGAGAAGGTTCCAGTGGAAGCTCTGGACAAAATTGAAAAGTTAGATCTCCTTTAGTTTTGTTACTGAATGGATCACTTTATAATCTCCAAAATTATGGATTGCAGGAGAACTGTAGTGTACTTTATGAACTCCCTCCATAGTTCTCAAGGGGAGGAAGCCAAATTTAAAGGAAAATTCATGTGTCATCCTTTCCAAGCAAGCTTTGGCTTTTTTTTCTTCTGAGGTGGGAGGTTCTGGATTACAGGCGACCTCTGATCTAAAATAGAATATAAATCAATAGAGATGAACTATTACCAGCCATCTTTCGTCCAAGACTTGTGATTGAACCATTTTCATCAATTGCATCGACTAAATATAACTGCTTCAAGGCATCCTCTAAAGACTCGACTGCAACAAAAGTAACTAAACAATGAATAATTGAACAGGTAGATATTTTACAAAGGTAGAGGAGATTTGGAGAATAAGTCCAATTAGAATAAGGTAAGAGAAAGTGATGCTTACCGGAAGGAGAGTCGAGAAAGTCAAATTTGAGAATATCCATATCAGCAAGATCTAAGGACTTCAAATAAAGTACAGTTCCAGCCAGTGAAGACCTTTGTATTTCAGGAATCGTTGCATCCAAAAAGTCATCATGGTAAACCGTAGAGGGATATAAACGATAACACTTTCCAGGACGTGTTCTACCAGCACGTCCTGCACGCTGCTTTGCCTGCACCCTGCAGACATTCATAGATGGAAAGCTCAAACATATTCTTACTCCAGTAGAATAACCTTGTATGTTATATCAACATATGTTAAACGGAATAAAAAGCCATATACTTTTACTGAAGTAGAAGTAATTCTATATTAGTATCAACAAATATTTGACAGATAAAAAATGGGACACTAAGCAAAGATTGCATACTAAGGTTTTGTACTTTGCAACTGCCGAAAGAACAAAGTAGTCAATAAGGTATCCAAAAACTGTCTGGTGACTAAACCCATACGGGGTAAAGATGGTATTAACTGCAAAATCATCAAAGCAACCTTTGAACTACGGGACCAACATACTAAGGGGAACAATATTTTCCCCGAAATACCTTTTGATTCTCAAAAAGCTAGATTTTCCAACTGTTGATGCAATTTTACACCTCAAACAACGAGTCCTTTCTTAAGCACCCAAAACCAGGTCAACTGAAAGAAAATAAAGAGAAAAAAAAGTTAACATGTTAACTTACTTGCTAATCTGAACAACCTCTAATGAGTACATGCCAGTGGATGGGTTATACTGTCGCTGCTTCACATACCCAGAGTCAATAACATACCTGTCATCAGTTTTTTGCATGAAAAAGCAGTTTAGTGATGTCCAAAAGCAGAAAACATGAATTTAATATCCATTACATAGAAAGCATAAATGGAAATGCAATAAAAATCCCACACCTTAGTTTACAGTTAGTAGGCCACACTACGGGAAAGAAGGGAGGGAAGATAAGTGGAATCTGCAACTAGAGGAAGGATATATTCTCTTTTGTTATGCTTTCACAGAAGTACGAGGAAGCAACATTCCTCTCCCATTGATTTTTAAGTGGAAAGAAGAGAATGATTATGAGTTCATTATAGTACTAATTACTCAGTTTGTGACAGTCAAATATTGCAAAAGAGACATCACAGGATCTTTGGAGTTCAATTATTCCATCATCCCTGTCTAAAAGAAACAAGGACAAATTCAAACAAGCATAAGCAAGGTTTTTTTATATTTCTCTTTTCCTAGTCCTCCTCCCCTCTCGAATAAAAAAGGGACTTCCCTATCCTGAAAATTTCTACGACTCTTAACTACAACACTTTCTTATCCTAAAACTAAGTTGATTACATCAATAAATTACATTGGCATTCTGACAACAGCAATCTTCAAATGAGTAAAAGAAAGAAGTAATCAAAACTACTGGCTGAGGCCTTCCTTAGAGGGGATGACATTCTTGCAAGAGCAGGAAAAGACTAGAGAGATCCACTCAAGTACACTCCCAAGTTGCAGCCAAGGGTGTGCCATAGAGGTCAATAAGGTTTGAATGAGAGTCATAAGAGATGGGGTTCAAATCCCAACAGAGGGAAAAAAAGAAAAGTTAGATAATTTCTTCCCACCAGCTTAAGCCTTGTTGAGCAGAGTTATCGAGTGAACTCCTTTGGGGGGAGGAGGCAAGTATATGGTGGAAGAATTGAGGTCCGTGCAAGCTTCCCCAAACACTGCAATTTATGAACCCCCCCCAAACAAAAAAAAACACATACCGAAGTACACATGAAGACAAATGCTAGTAAAGGACATGATAATTTCTTTACAATTACTCTTTCATCAAGAACCTATACTGCAATTGCTGGGGTCTTTGTTTGAAAGATGTTTGGCCTAATTATTATTATTATTCCCTTGAGAAGATGCTAACTCGAAACACATATATAATAGCACTTTTGGGAAAGTAAACTTAAATTTTGAAGTGTTTATACTATAAGGGGTCATTTGGTAGCTAGTTAGAGTTATGTAGGGATTAGTTATGAGTGAATCTATGTATTATTTTATGCAGGTATTAGCTATTCATGTATTAGTTATATAGGAAATAGTTATTCATCTATTAGTTATTCCACCTTCTATCCTACATAAAATAATACATAGATTCCCTCATAACTTATACATGTATTAGTAACTAGGTTTCTAAATTGTCAACCAAATGTCGTATTAATTTTATACATGAATAACTTATTTCCTATTTACCTATCAAATGTCGTATAAGTTATACGGAAATTAATACATGGATAACTTGTTTATTATCCAGCTACCAAATGACCCCTAGGGTAAATGATTTTAGCTGGAAATATCCGTTGTGCAAGGTCTAGCACTCCAAGTGCAAGTATTAGTCGCCTCCCCAAACTTTTAACAGGAAAACATATACTACATATTCATGCTCAGACAGCAAGTCAAAACATCAGGGGGCATTAAAATCCCAATGATTTCACCCATTAATCTTTATTGGTTTTCTAGATAACCATTAGTTAGCAATGAACTGAGTAGGCAGCATTTGTCCATAGATTCCAAATATTTTTCACTTTTTTTGGAATTTATAGAGTTGGAGTTGAAGATGGAGTTGCGCTTGGTTATACCTTTTTGCAAAGAATATTTGGAGTAATACTTAAATACAACTTCAAAAGTGAAAATGAGTAAGAAAATAGGTTATAAGTTGTTTTTTAAATTTGAAATACAATTTTAGAATTTGGAATTTTCATGGTCAAAAACTGATTTTCAAATAAAGTGAAAAATTGTTCTGGAAAAAATTGAATAATTTTATGGCCAAAGGGGTCCTGAGTCTTCTTGTAAACCACCAAACTATTGCATGATCAATCATTGCAAATCCTATCTGAAAAATAGAAACTTGAGCATTCTAAGCATCACAAAGTCACAAAAAGATAAGAAACAATCAGTCGGAAAATATGTCAACACTTGAATAACCTCCAACAATTGTGCATAATGGTGTCAAATCTACTTACACAACACCGTCAACAGTCAAGGAAGTTTCAGCAATATTTGTAGAAACAATAAACCGCCTACAATTTGGAGGTGGAGGACTGAAAACACGCACCTGTCCATCAACAGAAAATAGCAAAAGGAGAACTGCTCAATACATAATTGTGATGAGAGAACAAATGCATATAGAATTTACAAGAGCAATCACAATGCAGCTACCAGTATTCAGCTTGGTAAACCACTTGAGGCTGAAGAAAAAGAAGGAGAAGAACACTCATCTGAAGTTTTATCAAGAAGATGATCAATCAAATACAAATATGCTCTCTAAGCAAGTTTAACTCAACCACATATTCCACTTATGTTGTGTAGTCGCTATATAAACTATGCCACAACAACTATGAAAACCAAATTACTTATCACATATTTCAACAAAAAACTTTTTGTAGTCAATTGCATTTATCCTTTTCCCTCACAAAAAAATTATTTACTGTTAACTGCTGAACAAATGGAGTGACTCAATCACAACTAAAAATGAAACAAACATGAAACATTCCAGCACAGACAACTGCCACTATCCATTCTGGAAGCCAGCAAGGACTATGACACGCTAGTTCTCCTTCAGTAAAACATTAAGTCTAAATATGAAACTCTGGGCACTCAGAAGGGTCAAGTCAGACACAACAGTAGATCATCTGACCTAACTAGATCAAGAAAATTCAGGCTGTCAGGGCAAGGATTTTAAGAAGGAAAACAACTTGCCTGCATCTCAGGTGGCAAGGATCCATGAAGAGGAAGGATTAGGGCATCCATACAAGAACCTTCTTCTAAACTTTGAACTCTCTCCTCCAACTTCAATACCAACTTCTCTATGTCATCCTATATAAGATTCTCAATTTCACTTTCCAGGAAATAGTACATCTTCAACCATTTACTTTTTAGTGGGAGATACAGAAGGACAACAATATACAGAAAAAGTATCAGACAGGAAATACATCTATAAAAACTCACCTGCCCTGTCAAAAATATTAAAATGTCCCCTTCTGGCTCCCGTACATGAATATCTGTGCACCCAAATGAATTATCAGACCAAATTCAGAAAGGCAAGAAATTTTACACAGATAAGGAAAGGTAAACATATCAGATTTAAATAAGAAGAAGAAAGATATGAAAGGTCAAAATCAAGATTCAAACTTAAACAAGCCGAAGATGTCATAGTTTTCATACCAATAGCTTTTTTTAAAGAAGCCTCGACATAGCTTTTAGGAAGCTCTGAGATGTGTACTATTTCCACGGGAAATAACTCTCCTGGTACAGTAAGGACGGGGCAGTCAGAGAAGAACCTAGATACCTTTCCACCATCAAGAGTTGCTGATGTGATCAAGACTTTCAAGTTTGAGTGACGCCATTTGATTAATCTTTTCATTAGACCTAGCAATATATCCCTGTGATTATTCCATAATGAAAAAAGTCATCAACAGAGATGGGCAACACCACCTAAGCATAAATAATAGAAGAAATACCACGACAATATAATAGTTGGATATATCTCTACGATGTCAAAATGAGATTGATATATAGAAGGGCATGGAAAGTGGATCTAACGTGTTCAAACTCCTCTCATGTGCTTCATCCAATATGATGACGGAATACTGATTCAGCTCCGGATTGAAAAGACTCTCACGAAGGAGCACTCCATCCGTAAGATACCTGCAATTTGAATAATCTTCCAGTTAAATGTCTGAAAAGCAATCAAGGAACAAAATCAATAGGAAGTGTCAATGGTAGGAATAGGTATAAATGATAAATCAGAACCACAAAAATACTTGATACGTGTTTTTTCCGAAGTTCTATCTTCAAATCTTATGGCATAACCAACTTCCTCTCCAATTCGAACATTTTGCTCCTGTGCAACTCGTCTGTCCATGAAAAGTTGAAGGAATTTATCAAAGAACGAACGAGAAAAAAAAATTAAAAATTCGAAGTATGAAGCAAAATAGGAGAACACCAAAATGTTGGTCTAACTACAGCACAAAGCAAATATATAAAACAGGTGTTGAATAGCACTTTTTCAAGCTTCTATTACCTATCAACAAGAGAGGATTCCGGTCAAAGCAAATGTGGCAATTTCCTTGACTGGTTTTCCAAACACTACAAAAAATTGTACTTATACTACTAAGTGTTTTTCCTCATTTACCCTTGCCCCAATTAAGCATTCTCAAACAACAAGACTTCTGAAATCATGTAAAGGGTCTCAAACTGTCCTCATCTAATGGAAATAAAGTCTCTAGTCTACTAATACATATTAAACACTTGTTATCATAATCCTCAATAACTCTCTTGTTCAGAGGAACCAAAAATCTCAGATTAGCTTAGTTTTTACTATTATATGACCCTGTTTCCCCTTCTCCCATCTCCATTGAAATGTCTTCTGGTTAGCCATTTCCTTCAGCAAATGATAACCAAGTCAGTCTCATCATTCTGAGATTCGTTACCCAATTCATCTTATCCCCCGCATAAAGACAAGCCAAACAATGTCACATCCCATTCCATAAAAGAGAAATAAATTAATGAAATTCTTGATCCATAATTTGGAAATCAACTGTCAAATCCAAGCATGGACGAAACTAGTGAATGATGCAATCTTATTTCCAGAAAAATTATGAAGCACAATGAGTTCAAAAAAATCCAGCCATGTTCAGGGAGTTCACTTCCAAGAGGTCTAAGATGATGACAATAATTCTAAACAGAAATTCAGGAACAACAATGTGATATTTATATATTCAATGATATGAAATTACATTACAAGGCACAAGCATAGAAATAGGCAGGTTATAGCTCATTCCTGGACTAACTAACAGGCAGAGGCGGAGCCAAGATTAGGAGTTTGGGGTTCTAAATCAATTTTTTGGGAGGTTCACAAGTTAATATATATATATTTTTAAATTTTCTAATACAAATATAGGGTCTACAAAAAAGCTAGTGGGTTCGTCCGAACCCATGAACCCCACCTAGCTCCGCCTCTGCTAACAGGTGCTTGTAACTAACTCTCTTTTTTCTTGGATGACCGTGGTGTTGGGGTCAGCTATAACTGTTAAAGAGTGATTCAAAACGATTGACTGAATTGGGACATGGGTAGTTTAGTAGAACTAGTCTTTGGGTCTTTGTTAAGTAGTTTCCTATATTTACTCAAGCTTCATTAGTGTTGCTGATTAAGTGTCATAGTGGGTTACAAGACCTATATTTTAGGATTAGTTGTTTATCTCTTAGCCTATATATCATGTGGGCATATTTTGTTAGTTCAGCACTTCCAATTAATCTGAAATTAAACGCAGTCGCAGTTTTCCTTCTCTTTTTTATTATTTCCAGATTTCTCTGTACTTTTTCTCCAACAAATTTGGTATCAGAGCCAGCCATGGCAAGTAGCAATAGTGCATTGAGTGTGGCACAACCACTCATTCCTGTCTTCAAGGGAGAAAGCTACGAATTCTGGAGTATCCGTATGAAAACTATACTCAAATCTCAAGATCTTTGGGACTTGGTAGAATGTGGATTTGCAGATCTCGACGAAGGAAACAAACTGCGAAGCAACAAGCAAAAAGATGCTAAAGCGTTGGTTTTTATTCAGCAGGCTGTTCATGATAGTGTCTTTTCGCGGATAGCAACAACAACCACATCCAAACAAGCCTGGACGATTCTCCAGAAAGAGTTTCAAGGCGATTCAAAGGTCATTGTGATGAGACTGCAATCACTTCGGCGTGATTTTGAAACCTTGATGATGAAAAGTGGAGAATCCATTGCTGGTTTTTTGTCAAGAACAACGGCAATTGTCAGTCAAATGCGATCCTACGGAGAGAAGGTAACTGATCAAACCATTGTGGAAAAGGTATTGCAAAGCCTAGCTCCAAAATTTGATCACGTAGTTGCTGTGATAGAAGAATCCAAGGATCTATCCGTCTTTTCCTTTGATGAACTGATGGGATCTCTTCAAGCTCATGAGGCAAGAATTAATCGATCCACAGAAAAGAATGAAGAGAAGGCATTCCAAGTTAAAGATTCAGCCACCAAATATGGAGAAAATAATGGTCCAACAAGCAGAGGTCGAGGAAGACGAGGCTTTCGCGGTGGTTGAGGTCGTGGTTATGGAAGGGGAGAGGAAGAAATGATGGACACAGGCAGTCCAATGAGCAAGGTAACACAAAAAATGGCATTCAATGTCATCACTGTTAGTGTTACAGACATATAAGGGCTGATTGCTGGTATAAAGATCAGAAAATAAATTTTGCAGCAACAGAAAACGAGGAAGAGAATTATTTTTTTATGGCTTGCACTAATACAGACCATAAGCCAAGTGATCTATGGTTTGTAGACAGTGGTTGTTCAAATCATATGACAGGTGTCAAATCTTTGTTCCATGAACTTGACGAGAAGCAAAAGAAAAGGTGCAGCTTGGCAATACAAAAGAGTTACTGGTTGAAGGAAAAGGCATGGTGAGCATTGACACTAATCAAGACAAAGTAAATATGATAGATAATGTTCAATTTGTACCCGATTTAGGATATAATTTGTTGAGTGTTGGGCAACTAATGACCAATGGATATTCTCTTTGGTTTGATGATGATGCTTGTGTCATTACAAGTAAGAAGTCTGGCAAAAAGGTTCATATCACCATGACGCCAAATAAGATGTTTCCGCTGGATGTTTCTGATATGGAAAATTTTGCCCTTGCTGCAAGTGCAAAGGATGACTTAAAGTTGTGGCATTTGAGGTACGGTCATCTCAACATAAACGGCCTTAAATTGCTAGGTGATAAAGGTATGGTTCTTGGACTACCAAAAATTAGTTCTCTTGATTTATGTGAAGGGTGCATTTATGGGAAACAAACCAGGAAATCTTTTCCTGTTGGAAAGACATGGAGAGTTTCTAAATGTTTAGAATTAATACATGTTGACTTATGTGGTCCTATGCTGACTAAGTCCTTAGGTGGAAGTCGTTATTTCTTGTTGTTTACTGACGATTATAGTCGCATGAGTTGGGTGTATTTTCTGGAAAACAAGTCAGAAACTTTTGAAAAGTTTCAGGTGTTTAAAGCTTTGGTAGAGAACCAAAGTAGCTGCAGTATCATTGTTCTTCGCACAGATAGAGGAGGAGAGTTCGTGTCCAACGAATTCAATTTGTTTTGTGAAAAAAATGGCATCCATAGGGAGTTAACAACTCCTTATACCCTAGAGCAAAATGGTGTCACTGAATGGAAGAACCAGACTGTGGTGGAGATGGCAAGGAGCATGTTGCAAGCAAAGGAACTCGCAAATCAGTTATGGGCAGAAGCTGTGGCAGCATCTGTTTACTTGCTGAATCTTTCACCAACAAAAGTTGTTATGAATAAAACTCCTTAGGAAGCTTGGCATTGTAGGAAACCAAATGTAAGTCATTTACGGGTTTTTGGGTGTGTTACTTATGCTTTGGTAAGTTCACGAGCTCGTCAAAAGCTTGATGAAAAATCTGAAAAATGCATTTTTGTTGGCTATTGTACTCACTCCAAAGTATATAGATTGTATAACCCTTTTAATGGCAAGATCTTAGTTAGAAGAGGTAATATTTGATGAAAATGCAAGTTGAGATTGGAGTGAAAAATTGGTGCGACAAGAGCCTCCTATGCCTCTTGGAATCACTAAAGATGAAGGAAAAGAGTCAACCCCTTCAAGTACACTTTCAGGTTCTTCTGTGGTGTCACAAAGCTCGCCAATTGCAGCAATTCATGAAGAGTCTTCAGATGAGATTATTCCATTAAGAAGATCAACAAGGCTTAAAAATCAAAATCCCAAGTATGCTAATAACCTTTATACGTCTTGTCAGTTTGCTCTTATTGTTTCAGATCCCATGAACTATGAAGAAGCTGCTGGAAAAGAAGAATGGAAGAAAGCAATGGTGGAAGAAATGAAATCCATCGAAAAGAATGGAACATGGGAAATGATGGAGTTACCAAACGGAAAAAATGCAATTGGATTGAAGTGGGTGTTCAAAACAAAGTTTGCAGCTGATGGTAGCCTACAAAAGCACAAAGCTCGTCTTGTGGCAAAAGGGTATGCACAACAATATGGTGTTGATTTTGAAGAAACATTTTCTCCCGTAGCTCGATTTGACAGTGAGGTTGGTTCTAGCATTGGCTGCACAATTGCAATGAGCAGTTTATCAATTTGATGTCAAGTCGGCATTCCTCAATGGAGACTTACAAGAAGTCTATGTCACACAACCTAAAGGTTTCACAAAGGAAGGCGATGAAACAAAGGTGTACAAGCTGAAAAAGGCATTGTATGGCTTGAAGCAAGCCCCTCGAGCGTGGTATAGCAAGATTGATGGATACTTCCACAAAAATGGATACATAAGAAGTGAGAATGAACCCACCTTATATGTGAAGAAGGAAGGTAATGATTTCATTATTGTATGCCTTTATGTTGATGATATCATTTACACTAGTTCTTCACGTTCTCTTCGGGAAGAGTTTAAGTCTCAAATGATGAATGAGTTTGAGATGTCAGATATGGGATTATTACATTACTTTCTTGGCCTTCAAGTCCATCAAACTGAAGAGGGAATATTTCTTTCACAAAGGAAATATGCTAGAGACCTACTTAATAAATTTGGCATGCTTAATTGCAAGCTTGCGGCTACTCCAATGAATATCAGTGAGAAATTGCAGCAGGTAAATGAAGAAGAATTGACAGATGCAAAGAGGTTCAGAAGCTTGGTTGGAGGTCTGATATATTTGACGCATACTAGACCTGATATTGCATATCATGTTGGTGTTATTTCTAGGTTTATGCAACAATCTTCAAAGGTACACTATGGGACAACAAAGAGAGTCTTGCGGTACATTGCTGGAACTTTGGACTTTGGTATTTGGTACTCCAAAATTGATAATTTCAGATTGTGCGGGTACACAAATAGTGATTGGGCAAGTTCATTGGACGATAGACGGAGTGTTTTGGCGAATGTTTTCACTCTAGGTTCAGGTGGTGACTTGGAGTTCAAAGAAGCAAGCTACAACATCATTGTCAACTTTAGAAGCTGAGTACATTGCAGCAACTTCAGCAGCTTGTCAAGCCGTCTGGTTAAGGAGAGTGTTAGCTGATCTTCAACAGGAGCAGAGAGGAGCAACAGAGATATTTTGCGACAATAAAACAACTATCTCCATGACAAAGAACCCAACATTCCACAGCAGGACAAAGCATATTGATATTCGTTATCATTTTATCCGCAATTTGGTAGCAAAGGAGGAAATATTATTGGAATATTGCAACACACAAGAGCAGTTGGCTGATGTATTGACAAAGGCTTTATCGAAGGAAAAATTCTGCTATTTCAGAGGATTGTTTGGTGTTTGTAGTTTTGAATCAAGAGGGAATGTTAAAGAGTGATTCAAAACGATTAACTGAATTGGGACATGGGTAGTTTAGTAGAACTAGTCTTTGGGTCTTTGTTAAGTAGTTTCCTATATTTACTCAAGTTTCATTAGTGTTGCTGATTAAGTGTCATAGTGGGTTACATGACCTATATTTTAGGATTAGTTGTTTATCTCTTAGCCTATATATCATGTGGGCATATTTTGTTATTTCAGTACTTCCAATTAATCTGAAATTAAACGTAGTCGCAGTTTTCCTTCTCTTTTTTATTATTTCCAGATTTCTCTGTACTTTTTCTCCAACAATAACTAGCTCCTTTAACTACTCTAACTAACCATAAGACATCGGTATAGCTTCCACAACTTGCCCAACTGTACTAACTACTTCTGCAACTTTGAACTGAGTTTTGCATAGATATGCATAAGCAAATAGGGGAAAAAAACTAACTTTTTTGGTTATAGAGGAGAACGAAACCGCGGTTCATTCACTTCTCGACTCAAATTTCAATGTCCCGACCAGAGCAAACAACCATCAATTTTTACTTTTTCGTTATAGTACATACAATGAAAATTTTGAACTCAAACAAATAAATGGATAAATAAACGGCAATTGGTATAGTTGTGAGATATAATTGAGCAGAAAAAAGTAGTATAATGTGCAGGATTACCTAGAAACAGAAACAGCAGCAACACGGCGAGGCTGAGTAACAGCGATGATTCCAGATTTAGCATAACCCCTTCGGTAAAGTATTTGTGGAAGTTGTGTACTTTTACCGGAACCAGTCTCACCAATAACAACTACTACTGGGTTTTCCTTCACTGTTTCTACGATTTTCTCCTCAAATCGTACTATAGGTAAATCCCCCATTGATTGATTCAAACCCTCACTTTACACCACTTCTCTATTCTTTGGAGACCCAAACTTTGTTCCTCCCCAACTTACACTTTGTTGGGAAGGTTGTTACTACTTTTTTAATCTTTTCTATCGAGAATGCTAAAAGTATACTTCAACTTTGAAATAGATTAAAAAGAAAATATATAACACTGAAGTTGTTTCGAATTTTCAAAAAGACAATTTAACTTTACGGTGTCTTATTATCCCACGAAACCATCTAAATCCTCAATATATCATTCTGATTAATTTTAACATCACTCATATTGTCACGAAATATGGGCACGTAAAGGACTCTTAATACAGCTTCAAACTAATGTAAAATTGCCATGTGGCACTCCCAATTTGATTTATTTTGAAACAAACCCATAAAAATCCATGTATTAATTTTTTTTACCTTTATTAAGAATAGTTTTTATTTTTTCAAATCTTTTTTCTCAGCTTCCCTACCATCATTAGCTTATACATATTTCTAGGGGCATCCATGCCTTCCTTCATTTTTTTTCCTTTTTTTCTTTTTTCTTTTTCGTTTTATGGTCATTGTTTTTTTTTTAAAAAAAAATAATGTTGTTGTGTTCATTCCTTTTTTTTAATTTTTTTTTTTTTTTTGAATAACAAATTAGTTTAGTAATTTTTTCCTCCTACAAATCAAGATTGGGATTTTGGAGCAATGAAACTATGGAAAACTTGATTTGGGAGTAAGGAGTTGGAGAAGGTGGTGGTTTAAATTTTAGATTTTGACTTGGTGATATTTTGAGTATTTGAATTTTGATTATTTGGTGGTGTTTATTTTCATAAATAAATTAATTGGTGGTAGTTTAACAAATAATTGATAGTGCTATTGCGAAATCAGTCCGCCACAGCGGGATTGATGATTGTTGAAGGCTTGCAACGATGATGAAGGAATGGCTACTTGAAGAACACAAGTTGAGGCGAAGAAGAAAGAGAAAAAGGAAAAGAAAAGCAAAGAAATCAAATAAAAATAATTAAAAATTACTTTTAACACATGTCAAGTGACTATTAGTGCGTGACTTACAAATATTTTTGTATAAGTGGTATTGGGTGAAAAATGGGGTATACATACTATTTTGAAGTTGTTCAATGGGGTAATAGGACACCCGCAAATTAAAGTGTCTTTTTGAAAATTCGGGACAACTTTAATGGTTACTTTATGTCTTTTCTCTAGATTAAACTATATTTTGGCTCAAAAATACCCTTTTCGTCTTATTATTGAATCACGTGTACCCTTTTATTTAACGGAATGAAATGTGGCATACCATGTGTGTATTATATTGCCACACCCATTAGAAGACCCAACATTTCTAAAAACCCTAATTTCATTCATTTTCCTCATTTTATCCATTTTTCCTAATTTGACTATGAAAAGCATTTTATTTTTTAAAAAAATGTCAAATACAAATTGCTTATCAAAAACACTATTTAAATGAATTTGTCAAACATAAATTGCTTTTTTTAAAAAGCATTTTTCTAAAAAGCTATTTAAAAAAAATACTTCTAAAAATAAGCAATTTTTAGTAGCCAAAGAAAGACCAACAATCTCTCCAAGTATAAAATACATGTTTAGTAATGTAAGAAAACAAGATGTAGATTGAGAATAGTTTTACTAAAAAATTATCCTCTAACTAGGACTGACATATTTCGGTTCAAATCGAAAAATACTGACCAAACTATTTTATTTTATTTTTTTGCTTTATTTGGTTTCAGTTTTGAATTTTAAAATTTCAGTTATTCGGTTCGATTTTTTAATTTTTAAATTATATATTTTGATTAAACGAAAAATTGAATTTTTTAGTACATTATAATTTTATCAATTTTATTTATATACTAGGCCACCAGCCCACCACAACCATAGTCCAAATTTATATACCCAACCTCACATCAATACACGCTCATTTGGCTATTTTGTCTTTGAGTAGAGTTTATACTTGTCTTGAGGGTAAACTTATAATCTTTAAATTTTTATTTTCTATTTGGTAGATGATGAACAAGTCTCAAAGTAAGGTACTTACATTGAAAAACATGTTTGATCTCATAAAATCTACACTCGTAGTGCTATTGAAAAAAAAAATAGATTAAGAAATCCATGTTTTCAAATAAAAAACTCAACCTAAATAGACCGAATCGAAATTACAAAAATCAAACTGAATCGAATTTATTTAAGTTCAATTTCGGTTAAGATTTTCATCAAATCAAAAATCGAAAAATCGAACCCAACCTATCGAATGTCCAGCAATATATGTAAGTAAAACTCAGGGGACAAGCATGTTTGAAAACACTTTATACTATTACAAAAAAAAAACACTTTATACATCACACTTGGCTCTTATAATGTTTAAAAAATTACATAAATATTATTAATGAAAAAATGATAAATATACTCCAAACTATTGTAAATGGTATCTAAATATCAGATACAAATGTTCTTACTGTCTAGTTTTTGGGGTGTATATACCCTTTAAATAATGTAAATAAACATGTCTCTATCTTAAAGGTCTACTCAAAATTTATTTGATTTTTACCCATAATTAAAAGACCCATCCATCTGATTAAAAATGAACACTTATTTTATTTGATTTTTACACATTTCTCAGTATCTTATTGTCCCCTTAAGTATTACTTGAGCAGGTTTGATTATTTAAAAAATAACACTTTTGAACTCTGTCAAATATTCATGAAACTCTTATTGTGAAATTTAATCTAAATTGTCACTAAAAAGAATTAACCACAGACACAAGAATTTTTTGTCAAAATCTCAAAATCGCACCATGAAGAATTGTAGCAAACACAACAAAAAGTTCAATAAAATAACAAAATTTATACCTCAAAAAGTTACAGTAAACTCTAAAATAGACCAAAATAACATAAACTGGTAAAAATTATACCTCTATATGTGAGTTTTCATTAAATATTTTCAAATTTCACTCTTTCAATTTTTCATAAAAGATAATTGAAACCCCATTAACAAATTCGAGCAATCGAGTAAAGTCAAATCCATAAATAAATCTGAATACATTATATCTATAAATACCCTAAGGAAAAATTAATTCATAATCGAATAAAAACACATGTCAAGAAAAAAATGCAAATTAGAGATCATTGCAATATTCAACTATCGATATAATTTTGTGTATTGAATCTATTTTTGATTATGGAAAATAATGAATCTCTAGCGTCCTCATCCCTTAGTCGCTCTCTCAATCTTCTAAGCGTTTAATGTCCCTTTTTTTTTAGTTTTATAAGAGTATTTTTTCTTTCTTTTAATGAAAAACAATTACATAAATGGAGGGGTAGAAACTTTGTTGGAATGAATACAAAATTGTTCTCATCATGTCACAACTCAAAAATGGGTGTGATATCACTCATCTTATCCCATCAAAAAGAGTCAGCCTAAAACCGAAAACATAACAATATATGCGGAAATAAAACAAGGCTATAAGTCTAACACTATAATATAATGCAGAAATCGTATTCAACTTAAACAAACTCACAAAACCTAATTGTCACATGTACAAGCCTCTAATGTATTACAATAGAATGTAGAAAATACAAGTCTCAATGTCATTATTTCTCGAGTAGAACAAGAACATAATAAAGGAACAAGAGGGCCTGCTGGAATGGTATGCAACTACCTCTTTAGTCTCCATAGTAAAGCCTCATACAAGATATAGAGGAAGGATAATCACGAGGATCCGGGCTCGTAACCTACACAAGTATAGAAGCAAGGGGTGAGTACTAAACAACATAGTACTTATCAAGTACATAACTGACTCAAAGTAAAACATTATTGAACACAAGTACTCCAACCATTCCATCTGAACCTCCATAACTACAACCTGCAATAATCAAATTTGTTAAACCTTAGGAATAACTCAAGTTGCACCTCAACACGAATAATCCATCATCATAGTATTCCACAATCAATATTCTCAACAACATACAAATAAATAGTCACAATTAAATGAAGTATGATGCAATGATGTGCAATGTCATATAGAGTGATGCATGTTTGTCCTAACGATATACACCCATTGTCCTGAGTCCGGGATCCATGGGGAACTTCTTAGTCATATACCATGGGCATGTGACCCGATCCCAATTTCATTTCAATGAATCCGCCATGGACGTGTGGCCTGTTCCCTATTTCCACTCAATGAATCTGCCACAGATGTGTGGCCCGTTTCCTATTTCCTCTCATCCTCACCAATATCATCACAACAGTGGTACAACATCAATGCAAGCGTAACAGCGCAACGATCAAATATGAGGATGATAATTCAACACTAATATCCAACAACAATTAATCAAAACATATCATGAAGTGAATCATCTCATACAACCAATTTTCCACAACATAATCAAGTCACATAAATCAATGAGATTCTTTTTTTGACCCTAGTTATTTAGCAAATTCACATCATCAATTTACAGTACACTAATCTTATATGAATGCCATCACCAATTCCCATTACTCTCAATCATACAATGGCATACAAGGTTCAATAAACTCAACGACAAGTCAAGAAATCCACTGAAATTTGAAATTTGAGCTTTCCTTTTTCGTCAAGTCTCCAATTCAACACAATCTAATAGAAAAATTAATCACAATCAAATTTTGCAATTGACAACAACCATATCAAGCATTTTGAAAAGTGGGGTCAAATCAACCTAAAAATCCGATTCCAAAAATGAAGAGTAAATCTGGAAATTAATATGAAAATGTGTTACCCAAATAATTTGGAAACCAATGGTGAAAACCATTTCGACAATGGAGTTGAATGAAGTTGGATTCAATTTATCAGAAACCTCAAACCTTTTTAAAAACTTTACAAGTTCAGATCAAAACTCAAGTTTAATCATCAAAATCATGAACTAATTAATGGGTAAAGGAGTTAGGGAGTTAGAAATAATAAAGCATTAGAAACAGAAACCAAAAATATTACACAAGGTACAAACTTTCTGAATTGATCATCAGGATTTATTAGGAACCCTGAGTACACAAACCAAATATGCTAACCAACTAAACTCGACGTTCTAGACTCAATGGAATCATCAAAATACCAATTCAATGTCTCATTGACCAGACTTGTGAAAATCACAATAAAATAACTTTAACACTCAAAAGGACCAAACCGAGCTCGGGACCTTCCAAAAGTCAACCAAGACCTCACTAGGCCTAAAATCATCCCTTGAATCTAATTAAACCATCACAAGTCCAATTCGAGTATCCAAACTGCGAACATTGACCAAACTGAACCCTTATTATAAAGTTAACAACACTTCCAGCTCAAGAGCTCAAATCCACAAAACAACCCAAACCTGAAACTAATGACTCTCTTAGACCAAATTTCACATTCCAGTACAGATAAAATTGACAAAGTTCTATTATGAGACTTGAAACTTTGATTGATACCAAAATCTACTTTTAAAAACTTTAGACCTTCCAAAACTTAAAACTTTTAAAAATCAAAACTTTCAAATCAAATTTCAAAATCAACTCTACACACTGATCGGAAATGACTCGGGACAACTATCAGGAGGAGTAAAATGGTAATTTTATGAAAATTTTCAAAAATGACACCCCAGATCATTACATATAAAATCTTGAAAAAGTATATACATGAATGTTTTTGTGCTTTTAGATTCCACTTTAAGATTGGTGCTTTAACTGCATATTAATCAAATAATCGAAACATGTGAATTTGTCAATGAATATGCCTCAAAATTCTAAAGTTACAGAATCAAAGTGAATTTTAATGACAAACTAAAAATTACCTTACTCCTTTACCCTTTTTTTTTATATATAATTTTGATTTTCCTTTTTTTTTTGTTTATGAGAAAAGCTTCTATTAACCTTCCTATAAATTTCTAGACCACCCTTCATTCTTAAAGAACTAGGACGTCCTTAGTTGCCACACATGGAAGGTTAAGTAATATCTTGTCTTTGTTTGCTTGAGTTAAAATTCAAAATTTGACTCGTTAGCTTGATCGTCACATACATTATCATTATTATCCTCCTATGTAGTTTATCAAGTCTTCACATAGTTGCAATAATCTTTGTTACACAAATTTATAATGCTTCTCAAACTGAGTAGCTCATTCGAAGATCCCAGGAGAATGCATTATAATATTAATTTAATAATACGGTGGAAGACATCAAATCAACCTGTCCAGAAAAGCTCTGGTAAAACACTCCCAAGTCATAGGAGCTGCATCTGCACCCATGTTGTCCCTCCACTGCGTGAACCATATGTGAGCTACATCCTTAAGCTGGTAGGATGCCAACTCCACCCTATCATTACCAGTCACTTGCATCACCTCAAAGATCTTCTTGACCTCATCAATAAAGTTATGTGGATACTTACCAACCTGCAACCCTATAAACTCAAGCGGATTCATCCGAACAAAATCTTGAACCGTAGCTGCAGCTGATCCACTATTAGTGTCAGCAGGATTTGGAGCCTGTTGATTGTTCTGGTTAGTCACACTCTGAGACAAGAGATGAATCGCATTCTGAAATTCTACATTCGACCTCATGGTTCAAGACTGGAGGAATTGCGTTAGCATTGCGTGCATTAGCATTCCATGCATATGCTCTACGAGGAGGCATAATCTGAAATGCATAACAACGGATTAGAAAAGAGAAGTTGGATCATACCCACGCACGATAAGATTAACAAAGAAAGTGAAATTTTTCTTAAAACACTTCGTAGCCTCCCTGTCATAGATGTGGTGCACTTCATACCCATGAAAGAGACTCTACTTAATGTGGCTTCCAAACATCCTAGGACTCTTGAACCTAATGCTCTGATACCAAGTTTGTCATTCCCCGAGGCTACTCCCTTGGCATAACACGGGACCTAGGATCACGAGTGACCCCAAGTTAACCCTGTTTCTGGCATATATCAAGCATACTAAGAAACAACTAAATAAGAGATAAACTATGCAGAAGCTAAAATAGTTAATAACTGAAAGTGGTGAATACCCAATTAAACTAAATATATTAAAACTTTTTAAGAGTTTAATGATACTGAACATTCACTCAAGGTTAAAACTGAATCTAATACTATGTCTTAAGAGCCTCTATTGACTAGAGTTGCTGGGACATCCCCCCAGCTAACTCTAGCAAAACTAAAACTGTGATAAAAGTCTGAATATGAAAAATATGTCTATTGTCCTCGAAGTATGAGGAATCACCACTGAAGTTGATGAATAAGGATTGGGAGCTGATCTATGTGTGATCTGGATGCTGAATGCCTGAACCTACATCATGAAAGGATGTAGCGTAGAGTATGCTTCAGTATTTGGAATGTACTGAGCATGAACGATATAGATAATAGCTGAACAAATATATAGGCTGAACAAAACATAACTGAGCAATGATACAACCTGAATAGAATATAAATACTGAATTATAACTGACAAAAATTGAACTAAATGCGATGACCAAGTATTGATTATGAACATAACATGCTGAGACTACATATTGAAGTATAAAATGAAAACCTGGTCAAATGCACTAGAGTCTAACTGTGGGAGCTACTATTAACCGACATAAAACCACGTGAGCTAAATGCAGAGTCTGATGTATACGCCCCATCGAGAGGACCCAATATACCTTGGTAGGGGTATAAGGGCATGACTAGTGTGATCACTAAATCTGATGCCCAATAGAAGGGACTTACGGGGGCACATAGTTCTGGGACGATGAGGGTGTTGCTTCCAATTGCACACGTAAGTGCACGTGGTCGTTCAAGTATTAAAGTGGCTATTTTTAAGAGTCGGGTATTGTACCCACATGGACTTACGCTTAGAATCACACAATTTCTCTAACTTTCAGTTAATCACAAGTGTTATCCAGATTTCAAAAGTGATTTAGTTTCTAATTCTAGAGTTATATCAAAATGCAATAAAAGCGATTCAATTTCAAGGGTTTAAAAACAATGATTGAGTAAAGTCCAGGGCTGCATCTTTTATCAGGATTCATGCAATCAATATCATTTATATGGGTATTTATCAACTATCGAACCAATGAATCACAGGGTTAAATGTATGATCATGGTCTCCCAACCTCTAATCGCCTACGATAAATAACACCCTAACTACATCGTTGAGCGGGGATAAGATGGATTAAATACCGAGCATTACGATTTCTTGTATGGTGACCCAAGCATGGTATATATGTATATCCCTATCCTAGATACAAACTAACCCTAGTTATTTAGAATTAATCATGCTCCTTATGTCCCACGTTCTATCCTCTTATTCCTCTCCCGAGTTCAATTCGGACAATAGATTTATTTCAATGGTGATCAGTCACGAAATACGAAATGCAAGAACATAAGAAAGATTCATATGATAATTGACATTAACCCAATGAAAACTTAATAGATTACAATCATCCTATAGCCACAACCCTAGAACTAGGGTATTTAGCTACTCATAATCAAGAATCGATCAAACAATGTTTAATGAACATAAAGAGTTCTAAAAGAAAAGAGTTTAGGAAAGAACCCTAAAAATGGTGAAAACATTCTCCCAAGTCGTTGTTCTTCAAAACCCAAAAAAATAATAATTAATAAAATAAAATAATGACCTATTTATACTAAAAGTCAAAACGGCCAAAACTGGGCACCAGGAGCGTGACGCGGAGGTCCGTTCTAATTTTACTCTGCGATAGTTTTCTCTTCTCCGCGACGCGGGCACTCCACGGAGTGTTCTACCTCAAATCGACTTTTCACGAACCAAATTAACATTTCTCTCCGCGACGCGGAGAGGATACGGAGATGCCTTAAATGATATTTCTTCACTCTTCCTCCTTGCTTCCTTTTGACTTGGCTCTCTTGTGTTCCCCATTACCCATTTTCGTGCTCGTTTCTCCAATTAAGCTCACCTACACAACTAATCATGTTGGTTAGCTCATATATGACCAAAAGGCTCAATAAGACTATAAACTTACACATTTTGAATTCAAACTTAGCTTAAATATGGGCATTATTAGATTTCTAGGCATATAAATATGCCTAAGATCACTACCCCACACTTAGAGCTTTGTTCGTCCTCGAACAACTTACTAACTACTCCTAGACCTAGACTCACTACTATGGTATTTGTGCATCCGCTACTTTCTTCCCAGGATCTGTAACCAGTCAACACAGACATGTTTTCATTCAGAATATGCATGACTCCTGTAAATGACTTGACAACTTTTAGCAATCAACGCATTCAACAACATGTGCACCATTACATATCACCTATCTTTCATACAAAAAGAGCGCCTCACTCTAAAGAATAGTCCACACACTCAACTCAGCGAATTAAATATAATTTAAGGACTTTGCAAACAACGTACACTCTCATTCAACAACAACATCAAACATGTATGCATTGAGAACCATAAGCTTGCCCATTATGTACATCTGTACTAGTAATGTGTGTTATGCTCAAAATCAAACAGGACTTGTTCTGGTTGTAATGTAGGCTTAAGGTAAGGGGGGATTAGTTTAGATGAAATTAGTGACTTATTCTCCCTAATGCACTATATTCAACTTTCCTCTTACATTCACAACTTTTTCTTTTCATTAACCCCCTCCTTCTTCATAGGTTTCCACTAGTGTTACCAACCTTGCCTTTATTTCTTACTTGTCCCTTTATTTCCTTTTTTTTTTGACACTCAATAATGGCTACCCTTGACTTAGAGATTTCTCTAGAGTTAAGGTGCACAATGCCCTTGTAAGGGGCCAGGGCCATCATTAAGGTATTTACTAAGTTAGCCACCTTCAACTCGGATTTTTAACCTTAGTTAGAGTGAACAATGTCCTAAGGACCAGGGCTAATCTCAGATTCAAACTCATGGGGTATCATTCGCCACCTCTTCTCACTCTTCCCCAACAACTAAACATTTCCACCCTATTTATTCTTTCTGCTGTTTTTTACCTTTCCTCCTAACATAGTGCATTAGGGATTGGGATCAAAGCTCATGGTATCAATAAAAGGGATTCGGCTTAATTATGTGGGTTAGAACAAAATCAAGGCTAAAAGGCTCAATTGGGCTGTACTAGGGATATTCTTTCTGAACAGGTACAATTCAAGACAATTCAAAGAAAGCCTCTTATCATGAATACATTAGACTCATGAATACATTCTCCTCATCCTCATACTCACTTGCTCGAGTCTTGAAACAAGTTATTAGAAATTGTAGAAGACTCCTCAAAAAGACTCAAATGGACTTTCTCGAAATGTTCGAAAGAACCCTCAAGACTTAACTCTTAACTCTCCCTCGAATTTGAATTATGAATTCAAGGTTATGATCATGTTAGTAATGATTTCTAGGTGTTTAGAAGTAGTTTAGAGTGTTTAAAATTGATAGGGCTTGAAGGTACCCTTTTAAAGGACTCAAATAGGCGAAACGACGGAGATTTAGAATGAACTTTAAGAACTTAAATCTTTCAATCTTTATGGACGAATTCAATTATGAAAATCATGTTTGGCGTGTGGGTGAACGAACCCAACACTATGTAAACTTACATACCTCTTAGGGATAAAACCCATGGCGAAAATCCGCAACAAAACTCAAGAACTTCGACGAACGCCTTGATACTTTCCTCTTTTCTCTTCTTGAAATCTCAACTAAAACCCTAGGCGTATATTAGGATTATAAAACCGAACCTAATCAGATTAGTCCCCTAAAACCATACTAAAAACGAATTAAATCATTATTGGGTAAGGAAAAGACCAAAATACCCCTTACTATTTTTGGGTAACTTTCCTTAACTGAACAACTTGACTTCAAAAGGGCATATCTCACTCATCCGACCTTGAAACTTAGCAAACTTGGTGGCGTTGGAAAGATAATTCAAGAAAATTTCATTAGATATCTTGTAGTCCACCTAACTCATCATGTACAAAGAGTTATGGTCATTTGAAGTTTACCAAAAACTCATAACTTAAGCATAACTTGCAAACTTTCAGATTTTCCTATTTCCAATTTAGTTCTTTTTGGAACTCAAGGTGCTATATCTAGAGACCTGACCTTAACACTCAAGAAATTTTAAATTCATCGGTAAAATACTACTCACAACGAAGGATGGTTCGAGTCTTGGTTCAAAATATTTCTGGGGTGTTACAATAATAGCTAAATCACAACCAATATCTAAGGTTTTAGAAACTCTAGGTCTAAACAAGACATGGAGAATCAAGAATCTGACTGAATTCTAGGGACCTAATGGGTGAAAGGAACCCACTAGCGAAATCCCACATACCTGGTGACAAAATTCACGGAGAAATCCTTCGATTTCGGGTTTGAAACTTGAAGCAAACCCACTGATTGTTCTTGGGAAAACTAGCACCTCTCTCTCTTTTTTTTTGCTCTAAGTTTTGGTGATTAATCATTTAGGTGTAGGTTCTGACTAGAATATTAGGCCTAAATTGAGTAAAGCTATGTAGTTTAAATGCCCGAAGAATATGGGAAGACCAAAATGACCCTGACTTAAAAGCCGACGGAGGCCTACCACAGAGCGACTGACGAACCATCAAAGGGACCACGTACTGTCAAGTGGGTCGTGGTTATTGGCCAGGGTCTACTGGTTTTGGGCACTCCCCTCTACGGTCCACTTCACAGACCATATGAAGGACCACAGACCATATGCAGGTCACCGTGGTTCTTCACTTGAGGCTGGCGTCTACTGGTTCAACTTTACGAGCCTTACCACAGTCCGTCATTAAGACCACGACCCGTGGAGGGCTTTGTGGTCGGATGCCTGAGCCTTGGGTGGTTCTACCTTGCTTTCACGAGGCTTCCCACGATTAGTGTGGTGCTCCACAACCCATGAAGCACTCCGTCCACTTATGGGGAGGTGTGAACCACGAGCAAGTCGACGGACCGTGGTTCCTTTCACAGTTCGTGAACCGCTCCGTGGTTCACCAATTTTCTGTTGTTCTGTCTAAGCTAAGTTCTGAGGTGTTACAAGTTCAAGCTTATGTTATGCTTTTGAATTTCCCTTACATTCTCATACATTCCATGTATAAACACCATTTGGCCTGCATCATAAGATGATTGTAACATCTCGCAATTTGAAATAGCTAGGAAGAAGCTAAGAACTGGAAATAGTCATTTTTGGAAATAATGAAAATCTGGAAATTTGTTTAAGTTATGAAAGGTTGAGTTTTGGCTAACTTCAAACGGCCATAACTTCTAGCTCAGGATGAGTTAGAGATACTTCCAAATATGGTAGGAAAGATCTTGGAATTATCTTTCCAACGCCGCTGAATTAGCGTGATTCCGAGTTTGTATGAGTGAGTTATTCCCTTTGGAAGTTGGGCTGTTGGAATTAGGAAAGTCCAAATCCGGATTTTGGAAGGGTAATTCGGTCTTTTCCCTACCTAATTATTCTAATTCGTTTTTAGGAGTTTAATTGGGGTAAAGTCTGATTTTAGTCAGTTTTAGAAAAGTGAATTTCACGCTCGGGCTTGGAGAAAGGAGAAAAGAGGAGAAAGGAGAAGATTCATTCAAGATTCGTCGAGATTAGTTTGTGGATTTCGTCGAGGGTGAACCCTACAAGGTATGTGAGATAACCTAGCGTTGGGTTAGTTCACCCACGCGCCAAATTTGTTTCAATTTCAGAAAAGTATGTTGATTTTAAAGTAAATCCCTAGAATTCTTGATAAGGTTCGTTTGAATCCTTGTGGGTTGTGTTGTTGAAGTTGTTTGGGATTGATTCACGTTTTTAGTTGTGTTTTTGAGTAGAATCAGATGTATATTGAGGGTATAGACGATTCTAAGTGTTTGGGAAAAGAACCAATAGAGTTTAGAGCTAGAAAACAAAGAAGAAATTTCGGCGGTAGAAATTTAATAGTGCCTCCGCGTCGCAGAGCTAGTTCCATGGATTTGGGAAAAGTAGTTTTGCGTCGCGGAGTGGTCACAGACCACTCTTCCTCAAAAGTTATTTTCGAAACCAAAATTTAAATGCTTCTCCGCGTCGCGGACCCACCCTCAAATATTGATTTTTTTGTCTTTTTTCATGTTTAACTATCTAAATTCATCCCTAAACATCATGAGATCTTTCCTATCACAAATCATGATCCTTGAATCCATAAATTCAATTCAAGGAAAGTTAAGAGTCAAGTCAAGAGAAATCAAGAGTTAAGTTAAGAGAAATTCATAAAGTTTTCCAAAAGTCTTTTGCAAACGTTTTAACTTTGTTTTAAAAGTTAAGTTTTGAGTTCAGTAAAGAGTAAAGTTGAAGTTCATTTATGGGGGCTATGTATTCCCAAAGGGTTTAAAATGTTTTCGCATTTAAGCAAGAAAGGAAACCTTGATTTCCAAGGATCCTTCAGGCTAGTTTTCAGAAAAGAGTAATCGCTTTCTAAATAAAGCAAGAGAGGAAACTTTGATTTCCAAGATAACCTTTGAGCTAAGTTTTTGAGCACTAATCTCAAATCACAGAAAGAAGTATGTTTTTAAGCATAAGAGCTAATATTATATTTTTGGGAGTAATATTGAGCACCGATATGGGGGAGAGTTCAGACAACTCACAGCCCCCATAAACCATCCCTACAAGAAACTAGTCTTTTAGCGGCGACAAATCTAGCCACATTATCCCAATAAGTCGCAACTGAATATATTTAGTGGCGACAATAGCGCTGTGGCAAGTACTTCCATAACTAAAAGTTTTTTAGTGGCGACAATAGCGCCGTGGCAAGTGTAAATATTTAATAACATAATTTACATCTTTAAAACTATTATTAAAAATTTTAATTCAAATATTAAATTAAAATGAATATCAAGGAAAAACAATTAGTGTCGACCAAAAAATTTGTTGCAAAAATACCCTTTTAGTGGCAACTATGTCGCCACAAAATATGTCTTTTGCAGCGACTACTAATAAGTCGCCACAAATACATTTTCTGCTACTGTTAATTAGAAAAAAATAGTACATATTGTAGCGATCATAGCCATGTCGCCACAATATATATTTTTTACAGTGGCTACAACAAAGGTCGCCACTAAAACTTTCATCTTTTGTGGCAATTTTTATGAGTCTCCACAAAAACCTTATATTTTGTTGCAACTCACTACGTCACCACTAAAAGTCGTCACATAAAATCATTTTTCTTGTAGTGCATGTAGCTACCACGGGTAGAAAAGGGTTACACTTTTTAGATGATTCTTTTAGTGTTTTTTAGCATAGACTAGTGGATCCACTTAGTGAGTTATGTTCTATACCCCCGGCAAGGTATAGGACGGTCCTTGGCAGCGTGAGGTAAAACGCTGTATCATCACTATAGCTCTTAAGTGATGGTTGTCGGTTAGAGAAACTCCCACATCAGTATTTTGTATTTTTATAAACAAGCAAAGTTCATATTATATCTTTGAATACATACATAGTTATTATTGTATTTCAAAATACACAGAGTTGACATCATGTTTTAAACAAATTTTCCTTATATTGCACTTGTTTTTAAACTGCTTTATATTGAAATGAGTTCAGTTATGTTGAGTTGAGTTGAACCAAGTAAGTTCTTCAGTTCCTTTTAGATTCTTTTCAAGCTTAAGTTGTGTTTAACATTCCAACTCGCATACTCGTACATTCAATGTACTGATGCCAGTTGGCCTGCATCGTCTTATGATGCATACGCAGGTAACCAGGATCAGCATCCAGTGCATCGTTGATCCAGTTTAGCTTCAGAGTTGTTGGTGAGCCTTTTTTCATTGATCAGGAGGATCCCCCTTTTTCATTACTTTATCATTTTAGTTCATTAGGATGTTGTGGGCCTGTCTCGACATCCATCTCAATTGTTTTAGTGGCTTCATAGATATTCAGTCAGATGTTAGTTCATTCGTCATCATTTTGTTATTGGCTTATGTTCAGATTTGAGTTGCCATTTTGGCTAAGTTAAATGTTTATTTTAAAACACTATGAGTTAAGTTTGAGACAGTTGAGTTATCTTGCATTTGAGTTCTTTTCTTAATGCTTAAAGTCTTCCGTTGAGTAAGTAAGCCAGGCCAATGGTTTGCTACGGGACATCAATGGTTCTTGAGTTCCGACCACGTCCAAGGTGTAGGCTCGGGACGTGATAAACTTGGTATCAAAGAATAGAGTTCAAGAGTCCTAGGGAGTTTATGAAGCTGTGTATGAAGAGTCCTAGTTATCGGTGTGAAGTGTGCCACATCTATAATTAGGAGGCTGCAACATTAGGAATTCCTTCACTTCTTTCATATTCATTTTGTGCATTAGAGTTTATCTGTAAAAAGTTTCTTTCTAACTCATGCTTACGTATAACCGTTAGTAAGTTGGACTGTTTTGAGAGTGCTTTCATGGGGCGTTTCTTTCCCCGTGATCTAAGAGAAGCAAAGAGATGGTTGACGACATGATAAGCAGGATGATTTTATTCGTTGTTGGGTTGACTCGTCTATCAAGTAAGGAAAGTAAGGCAGTCATGCTAATAGGTTACGTGGGCATAGCAAGGCTGATAATCCATGCGCAACCAGTTGAGGAGGACCAACTGAGGGATAAATAAGAGTTTAAGAACAAGAGAGCTAAGACATCAGGGAATGAATCCGGGCAGCAAAAGTGTTAAAGCAAACCGGTCTTCTTTCCAACATAAATAGAAAGGACCTGCTCCATCATCTGCTAGTGCACCTGCACCAAGGAACAAATGTGAGTAAAATAGTCAGAATTCTCAGAAATCCAGAGCTAGACCTGCGCATTCGCAAGGTAGGAAGGCACAAAGAGGTACTAAGACTCCTGCGTATGCTAAATGTGGTAGGAACCTCTCAGGGATGTGTCGTGATGGCTCCACTGGTTACTTCAAGTGTGGCCAGAACGGTTATTTTATGAGAGAGTGTCCTAAGAGCAGACATAGTAATGGTAATGGGGGCAATAGAGCCCAGTCTTCTTCAGTTGCTCCACCAGACAAAGCTGCATCTAGATGAGTGACTTCAGGGGCAGACGGAGAAGGAAACCATCTTTATGCTATCACTAGTCACCGAGAGCAAGAGGATTCGCCAGATGTTGTCACTTGTATGATCTAAGTCTTCAGTTTTGATGTTCTTCCAGAGCAACATCTTGAGCCCTTCAGTGATTCTACACCTATTGGTGATTCTATTCTAGCAGAAAGAAGTCTATCATGATTGTTCCATTTCCGTCAATCGTAAGAGTACCATGGATGATTTAGTTGAGTTAGACATGGTAGATTTTGATGTCATTCGAGTAGTCAAGTTCCAGTTTCTTGTGAACCAGTTATAGAGTTGAAAAGCAGTTCAACAGTTCCTAAGGGTCGTTTCATTTCGTACCTTAAGGCGAGAAAGTTCGTTTCAAGGGGTGTGTCTATCACTTAGTCCGAGTTAATGACTCTAGTGTTGAAATACCTCCTATTCAATTGGTTTCAGTAGTCAAAGAGTTTCTAGAAGTCTGTCCTGATGATCTACCCGGAGTCCCTCTTGAGAGAGATAGGCTTCAGTATAGATATTCTTCCAAAGACTCGTTCTATCTCTATTTCTTCATATAGAATGGTACCAGCAGAGTTGAAAGATCTTAAAGAGCAGTTGTAAGATCTTTTAGAGAAAGGTTTCATTCGACCAAGTGTCTCACCTTGGGGCGCTCCGGTCTTAGTTGTAAGAAAGAGAGATGGTTCCCTTAGGATGGGTATAGATTACCGTCAGTTGAACAAGGTTACCATCAAGAATGATCATCCTCTTCCGAGAATTGATGATCTTTACGATCAGCTTCAGGGTGCTTCGTGTTTCTCAAAGATAGACCTCAGATCAAGCTACCATCAATTGAGAGTAAGGGAATGTGATATTCCAAAGACAACATTCAGGACCCGTTATGGTCATTATGAGTTTCTGGTCATGTCGTTTGGCCTAACCAATGCACCTGCAGCGTTCATGGACCTTATGAATAAAGTCTTCAAACCTTATTTAGATATGTTTGTTATCGTCTTCATTGATGACATACTAATCTATTCAAGGAATGAAGAAGATCATACTAGTCATCTCAGAATAGTTCTCCAGACTTTAAAAGATAGAGAGTTGTATTACAAGTTCTCTAAGTGTGAGTTTTGGCTTGAATCTGTGGCATTCATATGCCACATCGTGTCTGGAGAGGGAATTACAGTGGATACCCAGAAGATTGAGGCAGTGCAGAATTGGCCTAGACCCACCTCTCCAACTGATATTAGGAGTTTCTTGGGTTTAGCTGGCTATTATAGAAGGTTTGTAGAGGAGTTCTCGTCTATTTCGTCCCCTTTGACCAAGTTGACTCAGAAGATAGTGAAGTTTCAATGGTCTAAAGCTTGTGAGAAAAGCTTTCAGGAATTGAAAAAAGAGGCTGACTACTTCCCCAATTTTGACATTACCAAAAGGTGCGCAGGGCTTTGTTGTCCATTGTGATGTGTCTAGAGTTGGTTTGGGTTGCGTATTAATGCAGAATGGTAAGGTTATAGCTTATGCATCCAGACAGTTAAAAGTTAATGAGAAGAATTACCCAATCCATGACTTAGAGTTGGTTGCCATAGTATTTACCTTGAAAATATGGCGTCATTATCTTTATGGTGTTCATGTGGATGTGTTCACTGAAAAGAGTCTTTAGTATGCGTTTAGTCAGGAAGAGCTTAATCTGAGACAGAGGAGGTGGTTAGAATCACTCAAGGATTAAGACATGGGTATTCTTTATCACCGAGGTAAGGCTAATGTTGTTGTTGATGCCTTGAGCAGGTTATCTATGGGAGTACCGCCTATTTTGAGGAAGATACGAAAGAGTTAACAAAAGAAATGCATAGACTTGCACAACTTGTAGTTCGACTAATGGATTCCACAGAAGGAGGAGTAGTGGTGATGAATGGGGTTGAATCTTCATTAGTGTTAGAAGTGACAGAAAAGCAAGACCAAGATCCTTTATTGCTAATTAAAGGCAAGTGTGATGGCTTTTGAACAAGGGGGGGGATAGTGTTTTGAGGTATCATGGTATATTGTGTGATTGATTTCAAGGGTAATTGGGACGATCACCTACCTCTCATTGAGTTGCTTACAACAATAGTTACCATTCTAGCATCCAGATGGCTCCTTACGAAGCTCTTTATGGGAGAAGATGCAGATCTACTATTGGATGGTTTGAAGTTGATGAAGTTGGGTTAATAGGACCAGACTTAGTTCGTCAAGCTATGGAGAAAGTGAAAGTTATTCAAGAGAGATTGAAAACAACGCAGAGTCGTCAGAAATCCTACATTGATGGTAGGAGGAGGGAGTTAGAGTTTGAAGTAGATGGTTGAGTTTACTTGAAAGTTTCACCCATGAAGGGTGTTATGAGATTTGATAAGAAGGGGAAGCTTAGTCTCCAGTATATTGGCCTTACAGAATATCCAAAAGGATTGGCAATGTAGCTTATGACTTAGAGCAACCACAAGAATTAGCAGCAGCCCATCCGGTGTTCCACATCTCCATATTGGAAAAGTGTATGGGTGATCCTTCATTGATCATACAAATTGAAGATATTGGGATCAAGGATAACTTGTCTTATGAGGAGATCCTGTTCAGATTCTAGATCTCCAAGTTTGCAAGCTGAGAACAAAAGAGGTAGCATCAGTCAAAGTTCTTTGGAGGAATCAGTTTGTTAAGGAAGCTACTTGGGAAGCTGAGGAAGATATGAAGAAGAGATACCCACATCTCTTCGAATCCAGAGAAATTCCAAATTAAGGTACTAATCCTTTTCTTGGCTTTTATTTATAAGATTAGCATGTTGTAATTACATTACTTGTTGGGTGTTTGAGCAGAATATTAATGTTACACCCTTAGCCTACTAAAAGTAATTTCATTCAAGGACGAATGTTCCAATGGGGGAGCTATTGTAACATCTCACAATTTGAAATAGCTAAGAAGAAGCTAAGAACTGGAAATAGTCATTTTTGGAAAGAATGAAAATCTGGAAATTTGTTTAAGTTAGGAAAGGTTGAGTTTTGGCCAACTTCAAATGGCCATAACTTCTAGCTCAGTATGAGTTAGAGGTACTTCTAGATATGGTAGGAAAGATCTTGGAATGATCTTTCCAACGCCGTTGAGTTTGCGCAATTCCGAGTTTGTATGAGTGATTTATCCCCTTTGGAAATTAGGCTATTGGAATTAAGAAAGTCCAAATTCGGATTTTGGAAGGGTAATTTAGTATTTTCCCTACCTAATTATTCTAATTCGTTTTTAGGAGTTTAATTGGGGTAAAGTCTGATTTTAGTCAGTTTTCGAAAAGTGAATTTCACGCTCGAGCTTGGAGAAAGGAGAAAAGAGGAGAAAAGAGAAGATTCATTCAAGATTCGTTGAGATTAGCTTGTGGATTTCATCGGGGGTGATCCCTACAAGGTATGTGAGATCACCTAGCATTGGGTTAGTTCACCCACGCGCCAAACTTGATTCAATTTCAGCAAAGTATATTGATTTGAAAGTAAATCCCTAGAATTCTTGATAAAGTTCGTTTGAATCCTTGTGGGTTGTGTTGTTGAACTTGGTTGGGATTGATTCACGTTTTTAGTTGTGTTTTCGAGTAGAATCTGATGTATATTGAGGGTATAGACGATTCTAAGTGTTTGGGAAAAGAACCAATGGAGTTTAGAGGGTTTAGAGCTAGAAAATAAAGAAGAAATTTTGTCGGTCGAAATTTGACAGTGCTTCCGCATCGCGGAGCTAGTCCCCAGATTTGGGAAAAGTCGTTTCGCATCGTGGAGCGGTCATAGACCGTTTTGCCTCAAAAGTTATTTTCGAAACCAAAATTTAAATGCTTCTCCACGTCGCGGACCCACCCTCCCCACCCTCAGGTATTGATTTTTGGTCTTTTTTCATGTTTAACTATCTAAATTCATCCCTAAACATGATGAGATCTTTCCTATCACAAATCACGATCCTTGAATCCATAAATTCAATTCAAGGAAAGTTAAGAGTCAAGTCAAGAGAAGTCAAGAGTCAAGTTAAGAAAAGTTCATAAAGTTTTCCAAAAGTCTTTTGCAAACGTTTTAACTTTGTTTTAAGACTTAATTTTGATTTCAGTAAAGAGTATAGTTGAAGTTCATTGTTTCTAAAGTATATGGGGGCTATGTATTCCCAAAGGTTTTAAAATGTTTTTGCATTTAAGCAAGAAAGGAAACCTAGATTTCCAAGGAGCCTTTGGGCTAGTTTTCAGAAAAGAGTAATCGCTTTCTAAATGAAGCAAAAGAGGAAACTTTGATTTCCAAGATAGCCTTTGAGCTAAGTTTTTGAGCACTAATCTCAAATCATAGAAATAATTATGTTTTTAAACATAAGAGCCTAATATTATATTTTTGGGAGTAGTATTGAGCACTGATATGGGGGAGAGTTCAGACAACTCACAGCCTCCATAAACCATGTAGCCACCATGGGTAGAAAAGGGTCATACTTTTTAGATGATTCATTTAGTGCTTTTTAGCATAGACTAGTGGATGCACTTAGTGAGTTAGGTTATATACCCCCAGCAAGGTATAGGACGGTCCTTGGCAGCATGAGGTAAAACGTAGTATCATCACTATAGCTCTTAAGTGATGGTTGTCGGTTAGAGAAACTCCCATAGCAGTATTTTGTATTTTTATATACAAACGTAGTTCATATTGTATCTTTCCATACATATAGAGTTATTATTGTATTTCTAAATACAGAGAGTTGACATAATGTTTTAAACAACTTTTCCTTATATTGCACTTGTTTTTAAAATGTTTTATATTGAAATGAGTTCAGTTATGTTGAGTTGAGTTGAAGCAGGTAAGTTCTTCAGTTCCTTTCAGATTCTTTTCAATCTTAAGTTGTGTTTAGTATTCCAACTCGCATACTCGTACATTCAATGTACTGATGCCAATTGGCCTGCATCTTCTTATAATGCAGACGCATGTAACCATGATCAACATACAGCGCATCGTTGATCCAGTTGAGCTTCAGAGTTGTTTGTGAGCCTCCTTGCATTCCGGAGGATCCCCCTTTTTCATGACTTTATCATTTTAGTTCATTAGGATGTCGTGGGCCTGTTCTGACATCCATCTCAGTTGTTTTAAAGGCTTCATAGATAGTCATTCAGATGTTAGTTCATTCGTCATCATTTTGTTATTGGCTTATGTTCAGATTTGAGTTGCCATTTTGGCTAAGTTAAATGTTTATTTTTAAAACATTATGAGTTAAGTTTGAGACAGTTGAGTTATCTTGCATTTGAGTTCTTTTCTTAATGCTTAAAGTCTTCCGCTGAGTAAGTAAGTTAGGCCAAGGGTTTGCTTGGGCCAAACAATGGTTCTCAAATGCCGACCATATCTAGGGTGTAGGCTTGGGGCGTGACAATAATGAAAATATAGGTAGTTAGGGTCATCAACAGGCGCTTCGTTGATACAACTTGCAGTTCGAGTTAGCTTTGGTGAGCCTCCTTGCTTCTGGAAGATTCCATTTACTTTTCAGATTTGTTAGGATGTCGTGCATGTTGTCCTGACTTCCATCTCTGTAATAGTATAGGCTTCATAGATAGACAAAATTGAGTAGTTTTTAGTACGTATCTTCTTTGAGTTATTTTAAAAACTCTGAGTTTATTTATTGAGTATTGTTCAGATTATTTTAAAGTTGAGTATTTGAATTTAATTTAGTTTTTGAGCTCTTTTATGCTTGAGTTGTTCTTTCGCTTGTAGTCAGTCAGGATGAGGCTTCGCTTGGGGACCAACAATGGTTCTCGAGTGTTGACCACATCCAGGGTGTAGACTCGGGTCGTAATAGATTAGGGCGTAAGTCTTACAAAACTAATCCCCACACTTGAGTCTCAAGGCATTTTGCTAGATCCCCGCACAGGGTGAGCCCTAAGGCGAGTCCCAACAGAGTCTTTTAAAACATTGCTTTTGAATATTAGCTTAGAAACTTTACTCTCTAGAGTTTTGGGGTTTTGAAATTTTTTGTAGTTGACAATTGAAGGTTCAATTCAAAGTGAGTGTTGAAGATCATTGCTAATTATTAACACTTTGATGGCTGAAAATATAATTGCTATAATTTTTTTCCCTTTTATGATGTTTCGTTAAAACCCAATTCTAGGGTTGTGATTATGGAGTTGGGTGTTAATTTAATTTAGTACGTCTAATGTCTTGCTCTATTTTTCTATTATTTATTCATGGATTTAAGCTATTTAACATGTGGTGAATTTATGGATTAAGGTTGCAAACTTAATTTGAAGGTTGTTACCTTTGAAAGTTATTTACAAGAAATTCTCTAAATCAGAGAAATCTTTCAATTTGAAGCCCTCAATCTCCGGAGGCGGTTGGATGCTAGGTTGATCAACTTTACCTTTACCTTTATGATCGAAATTGAGCTGAGAGATTAGTTTATCAACTTTATCATGTAAAGTAACAACATGTTCTCCTAATATACTCATATAGAAATTGGCATAATTATTCTGCTTAATCATGGCATTAATATGCTGAGTAGTGACTAAAGCAGTATGAGTATCATTTTCAAATAATTTAGAAAAATAATTAAAATTCACAATTTTATCATTTTTATGAATTTGGAAAGATTGTAATGGGAGAAACACTGATTTAGTAATTTCTCAATTACTTAGAGTAAAATCTCTTTCTATAACAGAGATAAAGTTATGAACATGTTTACACATAAACCAATGAACAAAAGAAATAATCACATTTTTCTTTGTTTCAATCAAATTAGTATAAAATTCTTCTTGAAAATTCTTTTGTTCTTCTTTATCAAAGTTTTTGAAAAACCATTTTCGAAAAGGTTTCCATTTAGATTCCTGAAATTCTTTAGAAATCTTTCTTCTTGCTAGTGATCCCTGACTAAAGTCAATGGGTTTTTTAGACATCATAAAAACCTTTTAAGTAGATAACCCATATGGGAAATTCATTTCAGATTCAGTTATATCAAGATCTAAGACAGGTCTAGTAATATTATTTTTATCAATTTTAATATTGTCACATCTATAATTTTCTCTAATCTGAGAAGTACGTAGATGCTCTAGAAGGAACCTGCACGATATAATCAACAGGGGATATATAAGAAGAGTTAGATCTAGTAATTCTAGAAGACATGCTTTGATTATCAATACTATTAGGATTAGAAAATCTGATTTTAATAGTTCCATCATTCAACTGATCAATTTCTGAAATTTCTTCATTAGAATTATTCTTAGGTTGGGTAGCACCTTCAATAATCCACTCTTGTGGGAAATCAATCTCTTCCCACCTGATAGGTCTTCTGGTAACAACCTTGGATTTACCAAAATTAGTTTCTATAAGAATAGTCTCATTTTTAAAATCAATGACTTTGCACATAAGATTTAAAGTATGCAAAAGCTTATAATAAATTCTATAGCAAATACAAACAACTTCAGTGCCAGGCATATAATCATAACCATGAAGTTTAACATTTAACATAAGAGAACTTAATGAATTCTCATCTTGCAAAGATATCTGCAAATTAGGATAAGCATTAAAGTAAACTCGTCCATAAGCTAGACTAGTTTGAATTGTCCCTATAAGGGATTTCTTCCAGTTATGATTTCTACCATCTCTTAAAGCTGCTATAAAACTTTCAGGTAAATCTCTCAAAGTAAGGGGCTTAAACACCACCTGTACTAAACCAATATGCATAAAGCGATAAGTATCCCTATAAGGGGCCAAATCATTTTCAGATAATAATCTAAAAGTCTGATGGTCACTATCAATAGTAATAGTTTCCTCAGTAGTTTTAACCACCTGTTTGAGACCAAGTTTCTCAAAAGTTCCCATATGATAAATGATTCTGGGAGGTATCTTAGGAAGAGTCCACTTAATAAGTAGATCTAGATGCTGGGGTATATCATACTCTTCTTTTTCTACTGTTTTTAACAGTAGATCTTCCTTTTATGAGATTCATGATTAAAAGAGTGTTGAACTATATCACCTATAGTTACTAAAAGTCCATGGCTCTGATACGAAAAAAAAACAGATCGTTCAGTAGACTAAAGGGGCATTTATGAATTTTCAATAATCTAGGCCAAGTTTATGAAATCTTATTACTATCCGGGTTCTCTCGGGTCCTCCCTCCACACGGGTAATCCAACAGATCTCTTCACAACGCCTTTCATAAAACATGCTGAAGCACGCCTGTATTACTTATATTCGACCTCAGTCCTACTGTTCAATTCATTATTATTATAGACACAATGCCATCTCAGAAAATCTGATTTTAACAGTTCTATCATTCAATTGTTCAATTTCTGAAATTTCTTCATTAGAATTATTCTTAGGTTGGGTAGCACCTTCAATAACCCACTCTTGTGGGAAATGAATCTCTTCCCACCTCATAGGTCTTCATGTAACAACCTTGGATTTACCAAAATTAGTTTCTATAAGAATAGTCTCATTTTTGAAATCAATGACTTTGCACATAGGATTTAAAGTATGCAAAAGTTTATTATTATTATTTTCATCATCATCATCATCATTATTATTATTAGCATTAATTTGATTCATTTGATAAGTTTGTGTTATTTTAATAGATTGTTTTCATTAAAAATTAAAAATACTTTATAAGAATAATTGAGAGCTATACGTTTAATTCTTATTTTATGACTTTTCATAATTTCAATTGAGATCAAATTATTTATTTGTTGTCTGCCATTGAAGTATATATGTTGATGAAGAAAATGTTTTCTTCAATTATATCATTGTTGTTGTTGTTGTCATTTAATGTTTGAATGCTAATTTTCCCCTCCATATGTATCTCTCGGCTTTGTTTATTTTTTTCTGTCATGTTCTTCTTACATGATATTAATATATATGTGATTGTTTTCAAAATTATATACTCATTAAGAAGGGAACAAGCGCATGCAAAGCGCTTACCCAGAAAGTAGTAAATATATAATGCTAGGTTTAGGATAAAGTGTGGTCTATTTTTTTAGGTCTTATCTTCCTAAAATGTCTATATGGATTTTTATTAAGATAAAAAAACTTGGGAAGGAAGACTGAAATATTCCCTTCTCCAACATAATATTATGCTCTTTGATGGAGAATAAGATGAAATTTACCAGATAACAACATGATATTGGGTTTGATCTTTTTGAATTTATTTTTTAAAAAATAAATAAAAATAAAATACTACTTAATATTAAAAATAGAAAAATTCAAAGATAATATTTTGTAATTTTTCTTTTCTTTCCCTAATATAATAAAAATACAAAGGTATTATCTATAAAACACAACTATTTTGTTTTTTTATTTTTTATTTTCTCAAGTAAAATCTGCTAAAAATGAAATCAAGATTGAAAAATCGCCTTTAGGCTGAAAGGAAAATACCTAACACTAAAAAGGTGTAAAAATCAAGGAGGGTCAAAAAGTCACGTGCCAATAGATGTGTTATTTTTTTATAAAAGAATAAAAAAAATACAAAATTGCCCTCAAAATATATATATTTTTTAAAACGACCTTGGCAGTTCATTTCTTTTTCACAAAAATATAAGTTTAGGGGTTATAAATAAAAATCAGAATCTTTTACCATAAGAACGATATTCTACCACAAAGAAGACAGGGTTTGAACCTTGAATAGTGCATTTTATTATCTAGTAATTCTAAAAATCAACCTCTTGAGGTCGGGATTTTCAAGAAAAAAAGAAAAGAAAAGAAAATAAAGAAAACTGACCTCTTAAAGTCAGATAGACGAGACACAAGATGTGGAGTGCAGGCAGAGTTGCATGACATAATAGACTAGATAAAAGAAAAGACAAAGGGGCAATAGAGAATATTGTTGCATTCTCGTTTTCTAGTGGTTAAATAACATCTGAATTTATATTGCAAGTGATAGGTTTAGACTAGATAGTATACTTTTGTCACGACCTTGGCCTTCGTGATTGGCACCCACACTAACACTCCGGTGGGAGAACCACCACTACAACCCAAACCAAACAACTAATCTAAAAACTAAGGCATTTAACTAACGGAAGCAAGGTAAATACTAAGGAAAGAAATAAGGAGTTCCTATAAACTCCAACAAAAGTCTAACAAGAACTAAATAATGAGGAAGAAATAACCTAGAACCTGAAAGTCAATGTACCAAAACATCTAACAATGAACCAAGTCTAAACAAGAAGGGATGCAACCCCAATCTAATGAACTAATCAACTAACTAGAACATAGTCTAAGTCCGGAAATGGTGGACATAGACGAAAGAGAACCCATGGCAGCTCGGAAGAATTGGCTCACCCTTGAATTCGAACGACGATCATTGATATCCTAAGCAAGGTCTACTAGTAGCCGCTTGCAGATGCCCTGTACACAACAAAAATAAAAGCAAGTGCAGTATCAGTACACAACCACAGTGTACTGGTAGGATCACGCGGCTATTCCAATAAGTGCAACATAAGCAAGTCAAGACAACATTATAATCACATGCATATATATATATCAACATATACAATATTATCAACATTCACGAACAACGAACAACTTCACATTTTATATCAAATCATTGGTCCTCTCATGGAACCCAAACCTAAACAGTTAGCATACGGAACGTGGTACCCGATCCCAATGTTATGCCGGAATGTGGCAATCAATCCCATATTTATGTCGGAACGTGACAACCAATCCAAGTTAGTTATGTCGGAACGTGGCAACCGATCTTATTCACACACCACAATCACAATCACAAGTATATCCTCAAGATCATACATTTAAGTCATGATTTCAGGGCAATCATCATTCATCTATCTCATTTACAACAAGTGTGATCAACATTGCAACATTCATACATATATAAGTATCATAATGAAGCAAGAACAAACATACATCACACAATCATAGAATCACAACCATCACCTACCTCGAAACAAACTTGAAACCCTAAGAAACTTGATCCTTTCCTTTCTAGATTCGTTCCGCTTGTTCTTGGTCTACAAACAATCAATATAATATGGAAATCAATAAACAATCACTAATTCCCGAATTACTAACAATTCTATGAACCCTAGATCATACTCATGATCCCAATTATCTAATTTAGGGTTGTTTCCACCAGAGAATCAATAACAAAACCCTCCCTCATCAATATTCACCTATTCTACTACGTTCTACGGATCGAAAAATGGATTCAGGGAGTGAAAATCTTACCTTTAGCCTCAAGAATGGTAAAAAACGAGTAGCAGTCACCTGGGGTTCGTTCCTTAGCTCTAAAAATTAAAAAGTGCCAAATAAGGTTGTTTAGGGGTTTATTAACGACCTTAAGTCGCGTCGAGCCTGCCACAACGCCCCTCAACCCGCTGTAGCGACCCCGCTAGAGCGGCGAAATCCAGCACCAAAGCGGCTGGAACGAAAGAGAGAGCTATTTAAAGAATTCCAAAGTCCCCATTTCACAACACACCTCTAACCAACAACGCTCAGAAAAATACCCTTAGCACTAAGATCGATTTTGGGAGTTCTACTCACACGAATTCAATTCTATAAAGTCGTACGGATTCCTTAACGAGTTATCTAACTACTCATGCAATCAAAATCATAAATGATTCACCCGATTGTTACCAGATTTACCTACACCTCAAAGACTCCCATTTCGTCCAAATCTGGACTAGGTTGGGAAAATCCAAATACTACAAAAAAGTTTTTCGGCTCCAAATTTCCCCACGTTGTTTTTTCTATAACGACGAGAACATGTTGTTACAATAGATACCAATTTACCCATCACTCGTCCCTGAGTGACAAAATTTAGGAAAACAGGCTTAGGAATGAATGAAGTAGCACCTGAATCGACAAACAATTGGGGATACTTCTCTCGCATGTCCCTCTTAGTTTCCCAAGTAGCTTCCTTAACTAGACGATGCTTCCATTGAACTTTCACAGAATTAATCTCCTTAGTCCTCAACTTACGCACATCACCATCAATAAATGCAATCGGTTCCTTCTCATATTGGAGGTCTATATCTAACATAATTGAGTCCCGCTTAATGATATAATCTCCGTCACATAGATATCTCTTCAACATAGTCGCATGAAATACTGGATGAACACCCGATAGATTAGGAGGTAAAGCCAATCTATACGCTACCAGTCCCACACATTCAAGAACCTCAAATGGACCAATGTATCTAGGACTTAGCTTACCTTTCTTACCAAATCTCATCACCCCTTTTATGGGCGATACCTTAAGAAGAACATTTTCACCGGATTGAAATGCCATGTCTCTTACCTTATGATCCGCATACTTCCTTTGTCTACTCTAGGCTGCTAAAAGCATAGCTTGAATACTCCTCACCTTGTCTTGAGCATCCTTCTCTAAGTCTACCCCTAATGGTTTCACATCTCCAGCCTCAAACCATTTTATGAGTGATCTACATCCCCTCCCATATAGTGCCTCAAATGGTGCCATATCAATGTTGGAGTGATAACTATTGTTATACGAAAATTCATACTAAGGTAAGAACTTATCCCAATGCCCTCCGAAATCAATCACACATGCCCTCAACATATCTTCTAATACTTGGATGGTCCTCTCCGATTGCCCGTCTGTTTGTGGATGGAAAAATGTACTAAAAGTGAGTTGTGTAATTCATCATGCAATTTCCTCTAAAACTTGGATGTGAATTGGGTACCACGGTTTGAGATGATAGAGAGGGGCACCCCATGTAACCTCACTATCTCTTTCACATAAACCTTAGCCAATTGTTCAACATTATAATCTATTCTTACCGGAATGAAGTGGGCTGATTTAGTCAATCTATCAACCACTACCCAAATAGAATCAAGTTTACCCAAAGTCTTGGGAAGACCAACCACAAAATCCATGGCTATCCTTTCCCACTTCCATTCCGGAATTGACATTCTCTGAAGCAAACTTGCAGGCCTTTGATATTCATATTTCACTAGTTGAAAATTTTGACACTTTTCTACAAACTCCGCTATGTCTTTCTTCATGCCTGGCCACCAATAAATTCTCTTCAAATCTCGATACATCTTGGTCACACCTGGATGAATAGAATATCGCGAACCATGAGACTCCAACAACAATTTCTCAATCAAGTCATCTACTCTAGGAACACAAATTCTCCCTTTAAAATTGAGTACACCATCCGTATCAAGAGTGGTCTCCTGTGCCTTACCATTCATAGTCTTCTTTCTAAGCTCCTCCAAATTCTCATCCTCAAATTGTTTGGCCTTGATCTTCTCAATGAATGTGGCCCACACTTCAATACTAGCTAAGACCCCACCTCTTTCTAAGATGCCCAATTGCATGAACTTAGACTCTAAGGTCTGAATTTCTTTAGCCAAAGGTCGCTTGGATACATTCAAGCAAGCTAAACTACCCATACTCACCTCTTTTCGACTCAAAGCGTCTGCCACCACATTTGCCTTGCCCGGATGGTATTAAATGGTCACGTCATAATCCTTAAGTAACTCCATCCACCTACGTTGTCTCAAATTCAGATCCTTTTGAGTGAACACATGCTTCAAACTACGATGATCAGTAAACAATTCACACTTAACACCATAGAGGTAATGCCGCCATATCTTAAGAACAAACACTACCGCTACCAACTCTAAAGCATGCGTTGGATAATTTCTCTCATACACCTTCAATTGACACGAGGCATAAGCTATAACATTTTTATCCTGCATCAATACAACACCCAATCCAAAATGAGAAGCATCACAATAAACAATAAAATCTTTACCTTCAACCGGTAATGCTAGAATAGGTGCGATGGTCAAAAGAGTTTTGAGCTTTTGGAAGCTCTCCTCACATTTTTCAGTCCATTCAAATGGTATATCCTTTTTGGTGAAGTTAGTCAAGCGGATGGCAATGGAAGCAAAAAATTTCACAAATCGACGGTAATAGCTAGCAACCCCCACAAAACTCCTAACTTTCGTCACAGAGCTAGGCCTAACCCAGTTCTTAACCGCCTCAATCTTTTGGGGATCTATCATTACCCATTCTTTTGAAACTACATGCCCTAAAAATGCAACCGATTTCAACCAAAATTCACACTTAGAAAATTTAGCATATAGCTTTTGCTTCCTAAGAACACCCAAAACACTATGAAGATGGTCGGCATGCTCTTTCTCACTTTTCAAATAGACCAAAATATCATCAATAAACACTATAACAAACGTATCAAGGAAGAGTTTGAACACCCCATTCATCAAACTCATGAAAGCTGTAGGTGCATTGGTCAAACCAAACGACATAACTAGGAATTCATAGTGCCCATAGAGAGTCCTAAATGCCATCTTGGGCACATCCTCAGGCCTAATTTTCAATTGATGGTAACCGGATCTTAGATCAATCTTAGAGAAAACTGATGCACCTTGCAATTGGCTAAAAAGATCATCTATTTGAGGCAAAGGGTACTTGTTTCGAATTGTGACCCTATTCAATTGCCGATAATATACACATTCTCATACTACCATCCTTTTTCTTAACAAACAAAAATGGAGAACCCCATGGGGAAGCACTAGGACAAATAAATCCCTTATCAAGAAGCTCTTAGATTTGAGCCTTAAGCTCTCTTAATTTTGCCGGAGCCATGCGATATGGAGGGATAGAAATGGGACACGTACTAGGCTCTAAATCAATGCAAAAATCTATATCTCTATCCGGAGGCATACCAGACAAATCATTAGGAAACACTTTTAAATTCCGACACCACAGGAATAGATCCAATAGATGGAGCATCAATCTTAACATCCCTAATATGAGCCAAATAAGCCAAACAAACCTGCCCTATCAATTTCTTAGCCTGAATGGAGAATATGATCTTAGTTCTCTTAGGCTTGTACACCTCTTCCCACTTTAATTTTTCCCTTCTCGGAATTTATAGAGTTACGAACTTAGTATTACAATTAAGCACAACATAATAGGGGGACAACCAAGTCATGCCTAAGATTATGTCAAAGTCAGTCATATCCAAAATTACCAAATCAGCCCATGTCTGAAAACCCATAAACAAAATAGGACAAGCACGATAGACATGAGTAACTATGACTAACTCTCAAACTAGGGTAGAAATATGGATATGGGCATCAAGTATATCACAAATCATATCAAACTCTGTGGCAAATCGCACAGATACATAATAATAAGTAGAACCCGGATGAAATAACATATTAGCCATCCGGTCACAGACAAGAATAGTACATGTGATCACCGCATCAGACGCCTCCGCCTCATTTTTGCCCGGAAAGCATAACACTGAGCACTATGATCTTGATAAACCACTTCCCTGCCTAGTTGCACATTACCTCTACCTGCATTACCATTTCCTCTACCTCTACGACCTTGCTGATTACCTCCTCACCCACCTTGTGGACGTCCTCTGCCATTATTACCATTCCCCGCGAGTACCACTGCTCTAGACTGCTGCTGCGCAGAATCTAACACACGCGGTTGGGGACAATCTCTCCTCATATGCCTAGGTTCTCCACAATTGTAACAAGTACGATCAAAAGATGGTTTGCTGCCCATTGAAGGCGTGACTCCCTGGCTATCCTGAAAATTATGAGATGGAGTTTTCGAGTAACTACCTGTAGAGGTGGGCATAGCGGACTGCATTGGCTTGGCTGCAAGCATTGGCCTTCTGAATCCTTTGGAATAAGAACCTTGAAAGTTACTCGAGTTCTTGGCCCTTTTTGCCCATGCCTTAGCTTGACCGTCTCGCCTCACCCCCTCCACTTTCTTAACATAGTCTTTCACCTCATTAAATTTTCTCCCTGCGAAAGTCATATGAACATATAATATTTGCAACTCAGAATTTAGTCCCCTAATAAATAACCAGATTCTCTCTTTCTCAGTAGTCACCAACTACGTAGCATATCTAGATAAAGAATGGAACTTGGCCTCAGAAGCAGCCACAGTCATACGACCCTGCTCCAAAACCATGAACTCATCCTTTTGGCGATCCCTCAAAGTCCTAGGCACATACTTCTCTAGAAACAGAGCATGAAATTGGGTCCAAGTAAGTGGAGGTAAAGTAGAAGATCTGCATTCCATATAAGCTTACCACCACTGCTTAGCCTCACCTTGAAGTTGGAAAGACACAAACTCAACCCCATGCTGATGAAGAATACCCAGTTTATGAAGCCTCTCATAGCAATCTAGAATGAACTCATAAGCGTCCTCATTCTCAGAACTACGAGACACAGGAGGCTTTAGCTTCAGAAACTTAGTCAACATTTCATGCTAATTACCAATCATAACAGAACCCAACAAAGGACGAAAGAAAGCATCATTACCTCCAGTCCCGCCCACCTTAGGTGCAGTGCTAGCAACATGAGGATTAGTAGGAGCTTGAGTTGCTTTAGCAGAAGGAAGAACTCCAGGACCAACCAACCCTTTTAAGAATGACATGATCTGTCGAGCTAACACTAGGTCTCTGGGGGGAACATCGGTAGTCTCAGCCTGCACCTCTTCCTTTTGTCCCACGTCCTCAACATTCTCAACATTAACATTCTCCTTTTCAATCTTTTCATGATGCGCATGAGGGTTCTCATTCACAGAAGCATTCTCAACAGGAGCTCCATTTCCAGCAGGAGCTACTTTTCCATGGCCTTTGCCCCTAGCTCTTTCTCTACCCCTGCCTCGACCGCGACCTTTCGTTGCAGATTCCTCAGCTAGAGTATTGACGAGAGCTATGGGCCTAACGCCGTTGAATCCAGTATTAACAATCTACGAACAGAAGTGTGAAGGAGGTTAGATACCAATTGGAATCAAGTCATAGCACGAAAGGAGACAAGAAAAAACTGAGAGATTTCCTAAAGTCCTATAGCTTCTCGAAGAAAAGTAAAAGGGTCCCTGTACCGTTCCGCACGACTCTACTAGACTCATTTTGGTACATCGAGATCAACGAACCTAGGCTCTGATACCAACTTTGTCACGACCCAGACTGTCGTGATTGACACCCTCACTAACACTCCAGTGGGGGAACCACTACTACAACCCAAACCAAGCAACTAATCTAAAAACTAAGGCATTTAAGTTATGGAAGCAAGTTAGATACTAAGGAAAGAAATAGGGAGTTCCCATAAACTCCAACAAAATTCTAATAAGAACTAAACAATGTGGAAGAAATAACCTAGAACATGAAAGTCAATGAACCAAAACATATAACAATGAACCAAGTCTAAACAAGAAGGGATGCAACCCCAATCTAATGAACTAATTAACTAACTAGAACATAGTCTAAGTCCGGAAATGGTGGACATAGATGAAAGAGAACCCATGGCAGCCTGGAAGAATTGGCTCACCCTTGAATTCGAACGACGTTTACTGATCTCCTAAGCAAGGTCTGTCAGTAGCTGCTTGAAGATGTCATGTACTCAACAAAAATAAGACCAAGTGCAGTATCAGTACACAACCACACTGTATTGGTAGGATCACCTGGCTATTCCACTAAGTGCAATATAAGCAAGTCAAGACAACATTATAATCACATGCATATATATCAACATATATAATATTATCAACATTCACAAACAACGAACAACTTCACATTTTATATCAAATCATTGGTCCTCTCATGGAACCCAAACCCAAACAGTTAGCATATCGGAGCGTGGTACCCGATCCCAATGTTATGCCAGAACGTGGAAACCGATCCCATATTTATGTCGGAACATGGCAACCGATCTAAGTTAGTTATGCCGAAACGTGGTAACCGGTCCTATTCAAACACCACAATCACAATTACAAGTATATAATCTCAAGATCATACATTTAAGTCATGATTTCATGGTAATCATCATTCATCTATCTCATTTACAACAAGTGTGATCAACATTGCAACATTCATACATATACAAGTATCATAATGAAGCAAGAACAAACATACATCACACAATCATAGAATCACAAACATCACCTACCTCGAAACAAGCTTGAAACCTTAAGAACCTTGATCATTCCCTTTCCGGATTCATTCTTCTTGTTCTTGGTCTACAAACAATCAATATAATATGGAAATCAATAAACAATCACTAATTCCTGAATTACTAACAATTCTATGAACCCTAGATCATACCCATGATCCCAGTTATCCAATTTAGGGTTTTTTCCACCATAGAATATATAACAAAACCCTCCCCTATCAATATTCACCCATTCTACTATGTTCTACAGATCGAAAAACAGATTTGGGGAGTGAAAAGCTTACCTTTAGCCTCAAGAATGGTGAAAAAAGAGTAGGAGTCGCCTGGAGTTTGTTCCTTAGCTCTAAAAATAGAAAAGTGCCAAATAAGGTCATTTACGAGTTTATTAAAGACCTTAAGTCGCGTCGAGCCCGCCACAACGGCCCTTATCCCGCTGTAGTGGCCCCTCTCGAGTGGCAAAATCCAGCGCCAAAGAGGCTGCAACGAAACAGTGAGCTATTTAAAAAATTCCAAAATCCTCATTTCACAGCACACCTCTAACCAACAACACTCAGAAAATTACCCTTAGTGCTAAGATCAATTTCGAGAGTTCTACTCACCCGAATTCAATTTCGTAAAGTCATATGGATTCCTTAACGAGTTATCTAACTACTCATGCAATCAAAATCATAAATGATTCACCCGATTGTTACCAGATTTCCCTACACCTCAAAGACTCCAATTTCGTCCAAATCTGGACTAGGTTGGGAAAATTCAAATACTACGAAAAAGTTTTTCGGCCCCAACTTTTCCTCCGTTGGTTTTTCTATAACTACGGGAACATGTTACAACTTTGAGGGTATAATCCTTCACTCCATAGTATATTCGACCATGCAACTTTTGTCCCACTATATGTCCTAAGTTCCAGAAGCTCTAGCTAGTCGTAAAGAGAGTACTACTAGCATCCTCTATCATATCACATCTTCCATATATCAGATATGTCTTTCCAGAAACATCATATGAATAAAAAAGAAATATGTTGACAAGGATAACTAAAAATATGATACTACTAGCTCATAAATTTATCCTTTGGTGGCAAAGAAAGGCGGCAATGAAGCTTGTTAGTTGCAACTTGTTACTAATTACTTGTTTCCTATAACATCAAGTTGGACTAAACGATTGTCTTTTACTACTCCATCTACAATATCTCTGATCTATTAATGTGACATACAACAAACTTCTTAAAGTCATCCAATGGCATTGGGAAGCTAACATAGTGATTGACGAGGGAGACTTCTTGCATTTTCAAAATTGTAGCCATTTGTTGAATTTTTTCTTCATCAATACCACCTTCCAATAGTATATAACAACCTTCAATTACCATAACTTTTGTATATATGCTTGAAGTTTTTATTTGTTGATATTTAACTCAAAGATGTATATTGAGTTCTTTATCAAAGGAGATCGATCATGTCTTACCATATCTGTCCCAAAAACTGCCACGACCCAGACCATTGTGATTGGCACCACACTAACCCTCCGATGAGAGAACCATTACTACAACCCAACTAAGTAACTTAACGGAAACTAACACATTTAAAGATACGAAAGTAGGTTTAAATGTCTAAGAAAATAGGGAGTTCCCATAAACTCCGAAAGTTAACAAAACAACTACTAAAACATTTGCGGAAAACAACCCCTAGAAACTAAAAGTCATTGTACCAAAACTCTGATTAACTAACAAGTCTAAGAAAAGTGGGTGCAACCCCGAATTCTAAACCAAACATCCTAAACAATAGTATGAGTCAGAAAGAGTGGACTTAAAACAAGAAAGATTCCATGGCATCCTGAAAGAACTGGCCCACCCTTGAATCTGGTCATGCTCAATAATCAGCTAGCTAAGGTCTGTCAGTAGCCGCCTAAAGATGCCCTGTACTCAATAAAGAAAGAGAAAGTGTAGTATCGGTACACAACCACAGTGTATGGTAGGATCACGCGGCCACTCCCATAAGCACAATACACACAAGCAATTACAACATAATAACATGCATATACAAAATAGAGTTCAGTCATCATTTTAGAGCAACATACAATCTCCCATTATCAACGATAAGTAGACATAACAATCACAATGTCCCTCTCATGGAATCCACACCCAAACTGTTACTATGTCAGAACGTGACACCCAATCTTATGCACGTGTCAGAACGTGACACCTGATACAATGTAAGAGTCAAAACGTGACACCCGATCCAATGTATGTGTCAGAACATGACACCTGATCCAATCATCACAATTAGAATCATACCCATAATGAACAATACTCAAATCACACAATCAAGTAATAGGTTCATGACATGTATTGTTCTCACATAATCATTTCATTAGGTTCGACTTACATTTCCCTATTCACATACACACAAGCATATACTGTAGCAATCAACCAGCATATATCACACAAACAGGAAATCAAACCATCAACTACCTCAAAATCAAGCTTGAATCCTCCTAAGACACTTGAGCCTTCCCTTTCTGGATTCTTTCCGCTTGTTCTTGGTCTATAAACAAATAATTTAGTGCAAGGATCAATAATTAAGTACTAATTTACCCAGATTATAACAAACCCAATAACCCAAGACCAACCCATGATTCTAAGGTGCAGCTAGGGATTTTTCCCACCATCAAATTCAGGGAAAAACCCTCCCCTAATGATAATTACCCAAGAATCTAAGTTCTATAGATCGAAAAACGGATTAGGGGAGTAAAATCCTTACCTTTAGCACCTAAAGTCATGGAAAACCGTCAAGAAATCATCTTGGGTCGTCTCCTATATCTTAAGAATGAAGTTTGCAGAGTAATAACGAAATTGGGGTTTGTCCCCAATTTAAGTCGCGACAGGCCCGCCGTAGCGGGACCCAACCCGCCACAGCGGCCCGCCCTGGTGGGATTAAGCCCACCCTAATAGCTTGCACGGAGGCAGAGATTCAGAATTTGAGTTCCAAACCCCCAGTTCACAACACACCTTCAACCCTTGACGTTTAAAAACTACCCTTTCACGTTAAGATCAGTTTCGGGAGTTCTACTCACCCGAATTTGATTCTGTAAAGTCATACGGGTTCCTTAACATCTTAGCTATCTACTCATGTGATAAAATCCATAATTAGATCCCCCATTCATTACCAGATTTACCTAGATCTCACATGACTCAAATTTCGTCTAAATCTGGACTAGGCTACAATTTTTCAAGTCATTACTCAACAGTTTTCTGGCCCCAATTCTTTCCCTATTGGCTTTTCTATAACGATGGGAACATGTCATTACAATAGATACCAATTTACCCTTCACTCATCCTCGAGTGATAAACTAGTAAAAATTAGCTAAAGTAAGAGTAGAGTAGTACTTGAATCATTGAACAACTGTGATACTTGTCTCGCATGTCCTTATCGGTTTCCCAAGTAGCTTCCTCCATCGAACGATGTTTCTAGTAGACTTTCACGGATTTAATCTCCTTGGTCCTCAACTTCTGGACATCACGATCAACAATTGCAATAGGTTCCTCCACATACTGAAGGTCCTTGTCTAACAACACTGAATCCCACTTTATGATTTATTCTCCATCCCATTGATACTTCTTCAACATGGACACATAAAATAGTGGATGAACTCCAGAGAGGCTAGATGGTAAAGCCAACCTATAAGCCACTAGCACTACACAGTCAAGAACATCAAATGGACCAATGTATCGAGGACTAAGCTTGCCCTTCTTATTGAATCTTATCACCCCCTTTATGGGTGACACCATTACGAGAACTTTCTTACTAGCCTGAAATGTCATGTCCCTTACCTTACGGTCCGCAAACTTTTTCTGTCGACTCTGGGCTGCTAGAGGTTTAGCTTGTATACTTCTCACATTATCCTGAGCATCTTTCATCAAATCAACCCCCAAAGGTTTCACATCTCCATCCTCAAACCACCCTATGGGTGATCTACATCCCCTTCCATAAAGTGCCTCGAATGGTGCCATGTCAATACTGGAGTGGTAACTGTTATTATAGAAGAACTCACACAACGGTAGGAAGTTATCCCAATGCCCTCCAAAGTCAATTACACATTCCCTCAATATGTCCTCTAACACTTGAATAATTCTCTCTGACTGCCCATCCGTTTGTGGATGGAAAGCTGTACTAAAAGTGAGTTGAGTGCCCAACTCATCATGCAATTTTTCCCAAAACTTAGATGTGAACTGCGTACCACGGTCTGAGATGATAGAAAGGGGAACCCCATGCAGTCTCACTATCTCTTTCACATATAGTCAACTGCTAAGCATTATAGTCTACTCGGACTGGAACAAATTGGGCTGACTTAGTCAATCTATCAACCACTACCCAAATGTAATCAAACTTCCCCAAGGTCTTGGGAAGACAAACCACAAAATCCATAGCTATCGTCTCTCACTTCCATTCCTGAATAGGCATTCGCTAAAGCTAGACCTTTGGTGCTCATACTTTACCTGTTGGCAGTTTTGGCACTTAACCACAAACTCAACTATGTCTTTCTTCATGCCAGGCCACTAATAAAGTCGCTTCAAATCTTGGTACATCTTGGTCACACTCGAATGAATGAAATATCGCGAACCATGGGATTCTGTCAACGTCTTTTGAATCAATTCATCCACTTGGGGAACACAAATTCTTCCCTTAAAATTGAGTACAACACCCGCATCAAGCATCGCATCTTGTGCCTTGCCAGACACTGTCCTCTTTCTAAGCTCATTCAAATTCTCATCCTCAAACTGTTTGGCCTTAATTTCCTTAATAAACGTGGTTCTAACCTCAATGCTAGCTAATACCCCACCTTTTTCTGAGATGCCCAACTGCATGAATTTAGACTCTAAGGTTTGAATCTCCTTGGTCAAAGGTCGCTTGGACACACCCAAGCTAGCTAGACTACCCATACTCACCGCCTTCTGACTTAATGCGTATGCCACCACGTTAGCCTTACCCAGATGATATTGGATAATGACATCATAATCCTTAAGTAACTCCATCCACCTTCGTTGTCTCAAATTTAGGTCATTTTGAGTGAATACATATTGCAGACTATGATAGTTAGTAAACACCTCACACTTGACACCATAAAGGTAATGTTATGCCTTCAGTATGATGTAGTTGAATTGGATGACCTTTTGAACTTTATGGAGGATCCAATTGCTATTCTAGCCAAAGATGTGCGACAGTTGCATTCGAGAGCCATTCATGTGGTAAAGTTCTATTGGAGGCATCATCATGTTGAGGAGGCCACTTGGGAGACCGAGTATTAGATGCTAGAGCATTTTTCCAGCTCTTTTGAGCATTCAGGTACTTCTTGATTTTACTTTTGTGGATGAAAGTCCTTCTTAGTAGTGGATGTTGTAATGATCCTCCAGGTCATTTCTCTGTAAATTGTCTTCCCTTCATTGTTTAAATTGTTCTTATAGAGACTATAAGTCATTCATGACTTATTGGGTCTGATAGTTTGGTCACCTTGTCATTTGTTTTATTTTTAGGCAAGTTTCCATGCTTTGGAACTTTTGAAACTTTAAACGGTTGATTTTGGTTGAAAGTTTAGGAATGCAACCTCAAAATACAATTATGATGGTTCTATCAGCCCCGGAAGGGTCATTTTGGGCTAGGGGCAAGGTTGGCCCAAACTTTGATTATTCTGATGCGAGTTTGTGCCATTAGGTGTTTTAGCTTTAAAGCTTTGGCTAGAGTTTGACTTCAATCAACATTCTTCGTAAATCTGCTTGGATGAGAATTCTGTAAATATGGTTAGCTCTAGGATGTTGAGTTTGGTCTATAATAACCCTACATGCAGATCTCAAGGCTTTTTGGCTAATTTCGAGCCTTTTTATGGATTTTGTCTAAAAATAGAGTTTGGTGTGGGACCCCCTTACTATTGAGACAACCTTGGATGAAAGTTTTGAATGCACCATTGAGTCTGGAATATTTAATTTAGAAGGGTAGCATATCTCATTTGCATGCACGGGGTTCCGAACCAAATCCCAAAAACCCAAGAAGAGTCTGATGAATTTACTTAATTTTTGAGTGACTGATGTCGGTGCCCTCGTTTTTGCGGCCATGGTGTCATTTTAGCGACCTTTGCTGTAGCATCCAGGGATCCGGTTAAAAGGGCTAGGCCAGCCAAGCGGGAACAACTTTACCAGTCTTGGCTCGCTTAAGCGGGTATCACTTGTCACGACCCAGGGGTACCCCCTAGACGTAACATGGCGTACTTGACCCCGAAGGGGTCTCATACAATCCCTTAGCATATCGTGACATAAGAACATAGGGAAAAATGCGGAAAATTTAAAACTTTCTTTACAATCGAAGTTTTTTATAAAATGAGAGAGTATCTATAACACTATGTCTCAACCATCTATTGTAGTTGGTACAAAACTCTTGAAATACAATCTTAGGGACATAGCCCTTACATAAGTCTAAAACATAAAAGTAAAGACACAAAGGACATGTGGTTGAGCCCTCGAATACAATGAGGACTCACCAATCTTCTTCTTCTTGATCTACTAGGGTCCTAGCCACGAGGATGGAATCCAATATCTTCAATGCCTACACTTATAGAAAATGTAGAAAGATGGGGTTAGCACAAAAAGTACTAAGTATGGAAGCCATGCACAAAAATCCTTAAAAAATGCATAAAGGGGACATTTCATTTGAAATCATGCTATATGTCATTTTTAGAACATCATCTTTGAAATAGTTGGAGAATGCAACTCATAAGGCAACTCACATACAATTCATCATAGCATAAGAGACATCATCATAATCACAAGCATAATCTCTATCATAAGCATAATACATATACCAATCTTCACAAGACATAGTTCGAACACATAGTCCAACGAAACACCTAAGCAACCCAAAACCACAGTAGTGCAATACAAAGGCAAGGTCCCATAACCCTACCAAATGCTAAGTATCACATTTAGGCCACCAACAACATACATATCGTACTTTGCCTTATTCATAAAAAAACATACATAAGTAAGGAGTCATTAATGGTCATAACTTATAACAAGTGAAGTCAACTTTAACATACATACATACCTTTCATACATAATCCATATCATGCATACATAGTTCATATACCATCATAGTATAAGGAACCCACACCACAACCCCTTTGTAAGTCTATTTGTGCAATGTATAAGTGAAGTCCCATACCCACACTCACACTAAGTAAGGCTCATTAAGAAGTCATAAGCATAGTTCATATAAAGAATACATTCAACTCATAATCATCATACCATAAAAGAGACATATCATGCCCCCTCCCAAATCCTATTTGTGCAATGCACGAATGAAGTCACATACCCGCATTCATACTAAGTAGAACCTCTTGGGGAAACATACAACATGCTCATGTTCTTATCATAATTCATATTCTTATCATTTAGGGAATTTTAGCCTTAACCGACATAGACCATGTCATTTACATGGAATCCGGTGTTCTTCGCCCACACCGTTAAGAGGTGTCCTACTTGCCTAAGGTAGAATGTACATGATAGCTTATAGGTGGATCCACTAGCTATATACCTATGTGGGCACATAGTTATGGGATATGAGGATTGCTACTAGAAACCTGGACTTGCTAAACGTAAAAGGTTTCCATCCCATGAGACAACATACATTGGGAAGCCGGACTTGCTAAACGTAAAAGCCTCCATCTCATTGTCATATCCACTCGGTGCTAATCATAATTCCCTTAAAAGTCATATTAAGTCTTTAATTAAGTTCATGTTCATAAGAGAATGCACTAGGCACTCAAACCAAACATATCATCATAATAGCTCATAGATTCTTAAGTGAGTCTGTCCTTTCACTTTAGAATCATTAACATGTGAGTAAACCTTTCACACTGTATTCCTAGTGTGTTCATGAGAATAGTATTTTAAACAACACGACAACATAATCATAGTCCTAGACAAATCATACATAACCATGTGTAAGGGTAAGGGGAGAATGGCCTTTCAAACAATTACCACAACTACACAATAGTCGTTAGATCTTCACTTTCTAAGTGAATCATTAGCAACACATTAATCACATCCTAATCATATCCATGCATGTGTGTGTGTGAATGTCCTTACAATGACACAACAACAACATTATCATAATAGATACTTTATGCTCAGAGTATTCATAAACATGCATATAATATCATATTCATACATACACCTCATATCTTGCATTCAAGGGTCATATTGAGTCAACACATCTAGCATTCAATGCATGAAACATAGACACAATCATGACTCAAGTACAACATTCATTCCATACATAGACTCATATACTCATATTAGAGGTCATGTAAATGACGTCCTTTCACAACAATGCCATATACAATTTAACATTCATAATAGCTTCCTTCTATAAGCCTTAACATTCTTAACTTATTCATATTAGATTTTACTCTAAAAGCCTTAGAAGTCATCTTCATACTACAAGCCATGACTTCCGCAGGGAGAATCTTTAATGAGGTGAATTGGGACTTACAGTAAAGAAGATGACTGTAGATATCCTAGAAACAAGTATCTACTCAAAAGGTTTTTATGATGTACAAACCATTTGAACCCTCTTATAGAGTCAAAATAGGAGCTGTAGTCAAGCTAGTTTTTATTTCTGAGAAGCTCTTCTCACAATCAACTGACCTTTGGAAATTAACCTTTTTCTGAGTCAGCTTAATCAATGGAAAAGCTATGGATGTAAACCCTTCCACGAATCTTCTGTAATAACCGGCTAAACCCAAGAAACTTTTGATATCTGTAGTAGAGGTAGGTCTGGGCCATTGTTTCACTACCTCTATTTTCTGAGAATCCACTCGGATCTCTTTGCTAGACATAATATGCCCAAGGAAAGTAACTGATTGCAACCAAAACTCACATTTTCTAAACTTCGCGAATAACTGGCGATCTTTGAGAGTTTGCAGGACAACCATCAAATGAGTCGCATGTTCTTCCTCATTCCTAGAGTAAATGAGGATATCATCAATAAAGATGATAACAAACAAGTCTACGTACTGCTTGAACACCCTGTTCATCAAATCCATGAAAGTTGCAAGAGCATTGGTTAGTCCTAATAACATAACTACAGATTCATAATGACCATACCAAGTTCTGAAGGCTATTTTCAGAATGTCACTATCTCTAATCTAAGCTGATGATAATCGAATCTAAGGTCTATCTTCGAAAAATGACTAGCACTCTGAAGTTGGTCGAACAAGTCATCAATCCTGGGGATAGGGTACTTATTCTTGATTGTGAGTTTGTTCAACTATTGATATTCAATGCACATCCTGAGAGACCCATCTTTCTTTTTCACGAACAACACTGGTGCACCTCATGGGGAAATACTGGGTCTGATGAAGCCCTTATCTAAAAGGTCTTTCAACTGCTCTTTCAATTCCTTAAGCTCAGTTGGAGCCATTCTATAAGGAGGAATATAAATAGGCTGGGTATCTAGGAGGAGATCAATTCCAAAGTCGATTTCCCTTTCGGGAGGAACTCCGGGAAGATCTTCTAGAAACACTTCTGGGAACTCATTAACTACTGGAACTGACTCAAGAGTTGGGGTTTCAGAGATTGAATCCTTAAACCGAACTATATGATATAGATGCCCCTTAGAGATCATCTTTTTGGCCTTATGGTAAGAAATGAATTGACCCATAGGCACTGAGCTACTACCTTTCCATTCTAAGACTGGTTCGCTAGGAAATTAAAAACGAACGATCCTAGTTCTACAGTCGACTGAGGCATAACAAGAATGTAACCAATGCCTAGAATGAAATCAAAGTTTACCATTTCTAACTCTACAAGATCTATTGAGGTGATTTTCTGATAGAGGGAAATTTCTTTATACCTGTCTAGCTATAAGTGGGTTACCAACTGGACTAGAGATTGAGAAGGGTTCTGAAAGAGTTTCTGGACTAACATCGAAGTTAACTGCTATATACGGAGTTACAAAGGAAAGAGTAACCCTTGGATCTAAGAAAGCATAAACATCCATATGAAAGACTCGTAACGTACCAGTGACCACAGGAGAATCTTCCTAGTCCTAGTGAGCTTGGAGAGCATTCAATGATTGCCACCTATACCAGATATAGTATCCTGCTGAGTCGGGCGACCTACTGGTGCTGCTGAAGCTGTAGACTGAGCCCTACTAGAGTTACCTCTTTGTCCCTATTTTGAAGAAGGACAATCTCTCAACCTATGACCAGTCTGACCACACCCAAAACATACATCCTTTCTTGCAAGACACTCACCCGGATTGTTCTTACCACACTTTGGACAAGTTGGGTACGTTCTAGTACCTGAAACACTCCCCTGAGACTTAGAGCTTCGTGCCCTACCTTTCTGATCCTATCGAAACCTAGGGGATGGAGCACTAACTGATGAAGGTTCTGGTGCTGAAGATTTCTGCTGAAACTGCGAGGGATTTCCACCACCCGATTTCTACTGAGAGTAATCATAGTTGCATGTCCTAGCCTTCTTGTTGTCCTTAGCTTGTTCCCTAAATCTTATCCCCCTCAACTTATTGAGCATGAGTCATGAGCCTAGAGATGTTCATATCCTCTAACAACATAGCATTTCTGCAATCTGTCTTTACAAAATTAGATACTCCAAATAGGAACTTACTCATCTGTTCCCTGGAATTGGCAACCATATGTGGAGCATACCTGGAGAGCTAGGTGAACTTAAGTCCGTATTCTTGGACTGTCATAAAACCTTGCCTCAAATTCATGAACTCCTGGGCTTTTGCCTCTCTCAACTCTCTTTGAAAGAACTTGTCTAGAAAAGCTCCAGTAAAACACTCCTAAGTCGCAGGAGCTGCATTCTTACCTTGGTTTTCCTTCCATTGAGTGAACCAAATGTGAGATACATCCTTGAGCTGGTAGGACGCCAACTCTACCCTATCATTCCTAATTACTTACATCTCTCCAAATATCTTTCTGACCTCATCAATAAAGTTCTGGGGGTCTTCACCAACTTACGACCCTAGAAACTCAGGCAGATTCATCTTTACAAAATCATGGACCCTAGCTGCCACTGATCCACCACTACCATTTGTAAGAACTGGAACCTGTTGATTGTTCTGGTTGGCTACACTCTGGGCCAAAAGTTGAATGGCGTTTTAAAACTCAGCATTTGAAAGTTCATGGTTAAGGAGTGGAGGAAATGTGTTAGCATTGCGGGCATTTGCATTCCTTGCGTAAGCTCTACAAGGAAGCATGATCACTAAAAACGCATAACATTGAGTTAGAAAGAATATCATACCCACGCATGATAAGAATAACAAGAAAGTGAAGTTTTTCCTAAAACACTTCCTAGCCTCCCCCTCATAGGTGTGGCATGCTTCATACTCATGAAAGGGACTCTACTTAGTGCGGCTTTTCAAACATCCTAGGACTCTTAAACATAATGCTCTGATACCAAGTTTGTCACACCCCGAGGCTGCCCCTTGACGTAAATATGGGACCTAGGATCACGAGTGACCCCAAACTAACCCTTAGTTGACATATCATAGCATACGAGATAAATTTGAAATGAGAAGTACTATGCAGAAACTTAAAACATGATAAAAACTTAAATGGGGAATACCCAATACTATCTGAATATAAAAACTATAAGTTTAATGACAACTGAAGGATCAAACTTGTCATGACCTAGGGGTACCCCCTAGATGTACCATAGCGTAGTTGACCCCGAAGGGGTCGCATGCAAGCCCTTAGCACATTCTTAACATAAGATAAATAGGAAATACTGGAAAAAATTTAAAACTTTTACAATCGAAGTCATATCTCATAAAAATCAACAAGCGGAAGTCTTTACGAAACCTTTGTCTTAAACCATATATTTAACTCTTGAATAAAAGTCTTTGGGACGCAGCCCATACAAAGTCTAAAAACATGAAAATAAAGACATAAAGGTAATGTGGTTATTGTCCTTGAAGCTATGAGGACTCACCAAGATCTTCAACTCCTTGCAACTTATAGAAACCTATCTTCCAAGCAACTCAAGTCTCCAAACCCTACATTTGATTAGAATGTAGGCAATATGCGTTAGTACAAAATGTACCAAGTATGAAAGCTAGCACAACATCATAAGAGCATCTCAAATGGTTAGTCAACATAAGACATAATCATAAGAGATAATAACATGATCATAACACAATCGATGTACCAATAGGTTTAGTCATCAACACAAACATCATCTAAACATAAGTCAACATAAGATATATTTAATGAGAATTGGTGATACATCATGTTCATGGCATACTCTTTACTTAGACTTCCATGGTTACATACTTCAACCTTAAGTCCTTCATGTTACAAGAGAACTACTTCACAAGCCACCTCGAAGTATACTTTTGCAATGCAAGGATAGCATCCCATACTACCATCCAAGCTAAGTACCTCTGTTTGGTCATTCTTGGGCATAGTCCACCTTCACACTCAAGACTTAGTTCTTCATGTCATCTTAATTATAATCTATGTACAAGGTCAACTCTTAAGCTTCTCTATGCCATAAGGATACCATACTTCTAAGTAACCCCAAGACACACTTGTGCAATGCATGAAAGGCATCCCATACTACCCTTCACACTAAACATAGCCTTGAGGTCATCCTAGTCATATTCACCCTACTTTGGCCTCATTATTAGCTTAACTCTCATAACTAAGGGAATCTCTCACCTTTAGTAAACTATAACTAGGAAAGGCAACTCTACCCTAATCCTATATCAAGACTTCTCTTTTATTGAGTAAGTCTTAGTTCAATTATGCTTTAGAACACTATGAGATACTTCTCAAGCATGTCTTAGTTCATAAGATATGGAGATTGCTACTAAGAACCTTAACTCCACTATGTGAAGGCTCCCATCTCATGAGACCAAACTTTGGGACAACCCACACTCTACTACGTAAGAGTTCCCCCTTTAACTTGGATAGTCCTCAGATCAACTAGGTGTGGCTCTCCTTTCTTCTTGGAGTTCGAACCCTATCTTGTGTGACACTCCACCTCATCTTCAATATCCACTTAAGGACAAGCATACACCTCAAGGTTTACTTGTTAAGCCTTGATTAACACTCATCTCTCATGGAAGGGTGTCCTTGACAATCAATCCATGTTCAAGTGATTCTATCACTTTCATCTATCAAGAATTCCTAAGGTAGGTTAAGTGAGTATAGGCCTTTCACCACAATTCAACCTATTTGACTTCTATTCTCTTTTAGACTTTACTCTCAAGCCTTTAGATCAATAGTTATTCACATTAGCTTCAACCTAAATCCATAACTATCATGATGACAAACCCTACTCTCAAGGTTTCTTTCTTAATCTCTTCTTTATACCTAGATTTCAAGGTAATTTGATCACATTTTTCATTACTAGGTGATTCAAGTCTCAATTGATCATAAATGTTCAATTCTAACTTTATAAGTCAAGATCAATCATATACAATAGAGTCTAGTTCAATTAATTATTAGATGATCCCAACTATGATCAATTAGTATTCAAGACATTGAAATAGGAAGATCACTTTAGAACCTTCAATTTTGCCTCTAATGGCATTAACCCACAAAGATCACATTCGTCAATTTAGATTAGGGTTCATCATAGAAATCACATGAAATCATCACATTATAATTAATCAAAGCTAAATCAATCATAATTGGGTGATATTGACTAGATTGGAATCACACCCAAACCCTACCCACAATGCAATTATAACCCTAGCTAGAATTAGGTTTTTGAGTTCACAATTGGGGGATTACTAAAGGGGCTCCGTGGGTGGAAGAACCCATGGATGATTAAGCTTCACATACCTTCAATCAATGCCCTAAACAAAGCTTGAAATCAATGGAGAATTGACCTAGATGCTGCCCCTCTTCTTCTTCTTCTTCTTCTTCTTTGCTTCTAGAGAGAGAATTTCTTGAGAATAGTTTGAGAGTTCTAAGATGAATGAGCTAATGACTTATTTTTAGGGTCTTATTAGGTATTTATAGGTGGTTATTTAACTACTAAACTGACCCCCTAAGCCCTTAATTAAATAACTAATTAATTCCCAAACCCCTAACTTAAAACTAAACTACCAAAAACTGGCAGCATTCACGACTCCCCATCCACGGACCATGGATGGGTCTACTAGACGTGGTTTGGGTCTGTCAATTGGACCTGGGGGCTCAAATGTTGCAGGGTGTCGCAATTCGGACCTACGCCCACGACCTACGGGGTATAGCTTCATCTAAGGAGCGTCATTTGCAACCGTAGGTCACTCATTTTGACAGTTTTGGGGGACTATTTTGGGGTCCTCCTCAAGGACCCCTTGGGTGGTCCTTGGGGAGTCGTACCCAGACGTTTAACCCCTAAACTTGTCATTCTAAGTATGTGAGTCATTCATCTTGATTTTAACCCTCATACGACACTCCAAAACTCCACTACAAGAATCTATAACACACTAGTTCAACTTGCTAAAATATGGGGTGTTACAAAACTCCAAGCTAAGACTGAATCTAACTATGTCTGAATAAAATCCTCTAACTGACTAGAGATGTTGGGACATTCCCCCAGCTAACTCTAGTAAACCTGAAACTGAAAGACTGAAAGTAAAAGAAAACTTGTCTATCGTCCTCGATGAATGAGGACTCAACATTGATACTGCTGAGCTGGAGATCAGGAACCGATCTATGCGTTATCTGAATGCTGAGGATCTAAACCTACTTCACGAGAAGATGTAGCGCAGAGTATGTGTCAGTCTTTGAAAGGTACTGAGCAGGCATAATAGGATAAAGCTGAATAACATATACATAACTGAAATAAAGCATACTTATCAATTATATAAGATGCACATGAAGAATATACTGAGCATACTGAACATGAACTAAACTTAATGTAATGACCAAGTACATAGCATGCTAAAACTGAAATATAACTGGGAACCTAGTCAATGCACTAGAATCTGACTATGGGAGCTACTAACAATCGACATAAAATCACATAAGCTAAATGTGGAGTCCGATTTGTACGTCCCATTGAGAGGACCCAATATACCTTGCCAAGGGTATAAAGGCATGACTGGCGTGATCACTAAGTATGATGCCCACAGAGGGAACTTACCTACGAGGGCACGTAGTTCTAGGACTATGGCAGTGACTGACCCTAGTCCAACTCGGTATTAAGCCTACTCTCAACTAGAATGTATAAATCACAACATAAATGACATAAATTGGATAGCTCAAGATTTTGGCATGGTAACTGAAAATGCAACATTAAGTACTGATAAAGAAACATTTGAAAACTGATGCATGCATATCTATATAAACTGACCTAGCAAGAGTAATTCATGAACTAAATGAATCAACACATCTAGGGTTCTTAATTTCATGCAAGAAACTAAGCAACAATGTTACAGAAACATGATAATCTGATTTGGAGTATTCTAATAGCTAAATCACAACAATTATCTGAAGTTTTAGAAACCCTAGGTCTAAGCAATATTTAGGGAATCAAGATAATGACGGAATTTCTAGGGACCTATGGGTGAAAGGAACCCACTAGTGAAATCCTACATACCTGGTACTGAATTCCATGGAGAAATCTTTCGATTTTGGGGCTGGAACTGGAGGAAACTTTGTTGCATTCTTGGAGAGGGTTGGTCAATAGTTTAGGGATAAAATGACGTAGTCTAGGTGTCCAACGCATAGGGAAAAGACCAAAATGACCCCAACTTAAAATATGTTGAAGCCACTGACGGCCCCTGACCAACAGACTGTGGACTGATCAACGATCCGTCCTGGCAGGGCGTCGTTTGGAGTCTGGGAGTTGAAAGTTGAGGGTCTGAACCATGGCCTGGACCACGAACCATGGTTCCACCTATGGTCCCTGGGTCATGCCGTTGGTCGACACTTGGCTGAATTTTTTCTGGGTTCTAGGGAGGGGCTGCGGTGGTCAACCACGGATCCCACATAAGGTCTATGGGTCACCCTACTGTCCGTGGGTGGTCCTCGTTGGTTGCACCTTTAACTTATAAAAATCTGCATTTTGGTAGTTCTAGCATATGGGGTGTTACACATATTCATCCAGTTTTTCATGTTTCGAAGCTACGCGGGTATGTTATTGATGGTTATCATGTGCTTTAGTATGATGTAGTTGAGTTGGATGACCTTTTGAACTTTATGGAGGATCCAATTGCTATTCTAGCCAAAGAGGTGCGACAGTTGCATTCGAGAGTCATTCATATGGTAAAGTTCTATTGGAGGCATCATCATGTTGAGGAGGCTACTTCGGAGACCGAGTATTAGATGCTAGAGCAGTTTTCTAGCTCTTTTGAGCATTCAGGTACTTCTTGATTTTACTTTTGTGGATGAAAGTCCTTCTTAGTAGTGGATGTTGTAATGATCCTCCAGGTCATTTCTCTGTAAATGTCTTTCCTTTATCGTTTAAAGTGTTCTTATAGAGACTATAAGTCATTCATGACTTATTGGGTTTGATAGTTTGGTCACCTTGTCATTTGTTTTATTTTTAGGCAAGTTTCCATGCTTTGGAACTTTTGAAACTTTAAATGGTTGATTTTGGTTGAAAGTTTAGGAATGCAACCTCAAAATACAATTATGATGGTTCCATCAGCCCCGGAAGGGTCATTTTGGGCTACTGGCAAGGTTGGCACAAACTTTGATTCTTCTGATGCGAGTTTGTGCCATTAGGTGTTTTAGCTTTAAAGCTTTGGCTAGAGTTTGACTTCAATCAACATTCTTCGTAAATCTGCTTGGATGAGAATTCTGTCAGTATGGTTAGCTCTAGAATGTTGAGTTTGGTCTAGAATAACCCTACATGTAGATCTCAAGGCTCTTTGGCTAATTTCGAGCCTCTTTATGGATTTTGTCTAAAAATAGAGTTTGGTGTGGGACCCCCTTACTATTGAGACGACCTTGGATTAAAGTTTTGAATGCACCATTGAGTCTGGAATATTTAATTTAGAAGGGTAGCATATCTCATTTGCATGCACGGGGTTCCGAACCAAATCCCAAGAACCCAAGAAGATTATGATGAACTTACTAAATTTTTGAGTGACTGATGTCGATGCCCTCGTTTTTGCGGCCATGGTGTCATTTTAGCGACCTTTGCTTTAGCATCCAGGGATCCGGTTAAGAGGGCTAGGCCAGCCAAGTGGGAACAACTTTACCGGTCTTGGCTCGCTTAAGCGGGTATCACTTGTCACGATCCAAGGGTACCCCCTAGACGTAACACGGCGTACTTGACCCCGATGGGGTCTCATACAATCCCTTAGCATATCATGACATAAGAACATAAGGAAAAATGCGGAAAATTTAAAACTTTCTTTACAATCGAAGTCTTTTATAAAATGAGAGAGTATCTATAACACTATGTCTCAACCATCTATTATAGTTGGAACAAAACTCTTGAAATACAATCTTAGGGACATGGACCTTACATAAGTCTAAAACATAAAAGTAAAGACATAAAGGACATGTGGTTGAGCCCTCGAATACAATGAGGACTCACCAGTCTTCTTCTTCTTGATCTACTAGGGTCCTAGCCAAGAAGATGGAATCCAATATCTTCAAAGCCTACACTTATAGAAAATGTAGAAAGATGGGGTTAGCACAAAAAGTACTAAGTATGGAAGCCATGCACAAAAATCCTTAAAAAATGCATAAAGGGGACATTTCATTTGAAATCATGCTATATGCCATTTTTAGAACATCATCTTTGAAATAGTTGGAGAATGCAACTCATAAGGTAACTCACATACAATTCATCATAGCATAAGAGACATCATCAAAATCACAAGCATAGTCTCTAACATAAGTATAATACATATACCAATATTCACAAGACATAGTTCGAACACATAGTCCAACCTAACACCTAAGCAACCCAAAACCACACTAGTGCAATGCAAAGGCAAGGTCCCATAACCCTACCAAATGCTAAGTATCACATTTAGGCCACCAACAACATACATATCCTACTTTGCCTTATTCATAAACAACATACATAAGTAAGGAGTCATTAATGGTCATAACTTATAACAAGTGAAGTCAACTTTAACATACATACATACCTTTCATACATAATCCATATCATGCATACATAGTTCATATACCATCATAGTATAAGGAACCCACACAACAACCCCTTTATAAGTCTACTTATGCAATGTATAAGTGAAGTCCCATACCCCCACTCACACTAAGTAAGGCTCATTAAGAAGTCATAAGCATAGTTCATATAAAGAATACATTCAACTCATAATCATCATACCATAAAAGAGACATATCATGCCCCCTCCCAAAGCCTACTTGTGCAATGCACGAATGAAGTTACATACCTCCATTCATACTAAGTAGAACCTCTTGGGGAAACATATAACATGCTCATGTTCTTATCATAATTCATATTCTTATCATTTAGGGAATTTTAGCCTTAACCGACATAGACCATGTGAGCTACATGGAATCCGGTGTTCTACCTCCACACCGTAAAGAGGTTTCCTACTTGCCTAAGGTAGAATGTACATGATAGCTTATAGGTGGATCCAATAGCTATATACCTATGTGGGCACATACTTATGGGATATGGGGATTGTTACTAGAAACTTGGACTTGCTAAACGTAAAAGGTTTCCATCCCATGAGACAACATACATTGGGAAGCCGGACTTGCTAAACGTAAAAGCCTCCATCTCATTGTCATATCCACTAGGTGCAAAGCATAATTTCCTTAAAATTCATATTAAGTCTTTAATTAAGTTCATGTTCACAAGAGAATGCACTAGGCACTCAAACCAAACATATCATCATAATAGCTCATAGATTCTTAAGTTCGGATGTCCTTTCACTTTAGAATCATTAACATGTGAGTAAACCTTTCACTTTGTATTCCTAGTGTGTTCATGAGAATAGTCTTTCAATCAACACAACAACATAATCATAGTCCTAGACATTCATACATAACCATGTGTAAGGGTGAGGGGAGAATGGCCTTTCAAACAATTACCACAACTACACAATAGTCATAAGATCTTCACTTTCTAAGTGAATCATTAGCAAAACCTTAATCACATCCTAATCATATCCATGCATGTGTGTGTGTGAATGTCCTTCCAATGACACAACAACAACATTATCATAATAGACACTTTATACTCAAAGTATTCATAAACATGCATATAATATCATATTCATACATACACCTCATATCTATCATTCAAGGGTCATATTGAGTCAACACATCTAGCATTCAATGCATGAAACATAGATACAATCATGACTCAAGTACAACATTCATTCCATACATAGACTCATATACTCATATTAGAGGTCATGTAGATGAAGTCCTTTCACAACAATGCCATATACAATTTAACATTCATAATAGCTTCCTTCTATAAGCCTTAACATTCTTAACTTATTCATATTAGCTTTTACCCTAAAAGCCTTAGGAGTCGTCTTCATAATACAAGCCATACTCTCAAGCAATGTGTAACATCTCGCAACTAGAAAGAACTAGAAGGAAGTTTAAAATCTGGAAATAGTTATTTTTGAAAAGTATAAGGAAATCTGGAAAATTTTAAGTAAGTTAAATGAATTTTTGGTCAACTTCAAACGACCATAACTCCTAGCTCAGGATGAGTTAGATGTATTTCCAGACATGATTGGAAAGATTTTGGAACTATCTTTCCAACACCACCAAGATTGCGTGAATTCGAGTTCGTATGAGTGAGATACTCCCTTTGGAAGTTGGGCTATTCGAATAATGAAATGCCCAATCCGGATTTTTTGAAGGATATTTCAGTCTTTTCCTTATCCAATTAATTAAATTCGTTTTAGTGAATTAGTTAAGGTTCTAAACTGAACCTTGTCAGTTTTACGCTTTTGGAAAAGAGTTAGAGTTTTAGAGAAGAGGAAAGAAGAGGAGAAACGAGAAGGAGAAGCAAGGAAATCGTAAAGTTCATCGAGTTTAGCTTGTGGATTTCGTCGGGGGTGATACCTACATGGTATGTGAGTCTCTCATTGGGTTCGTTCACCCATGCGCCAAACATGTTTCGTTCAGTGAAATTCATCCTAAAAGAGTTTGAAAGTTGATGTTCTAGACATGAATTCTTGAATTTGAATGTTGTTCTTGAATTGGGATGAATTGAGAAGTTTCTGAGTTTGTTACGTCGCATTATAGAGTCGTTTTGAGTTAGGTTCTTAAGTATTTTTTCTGGGTATCTGTATCTAAAAGTAATTTGAGAAAAAGAACCGAGTTTGGATGAATTGGGGCTGGAAAACGAAGAAGAAATTTCGTCGGACGAAATCAGAGGGTGGCTGTGCGTCGCGCGCCTACTGCCCAAATTTGAAGTTTCAGCTTCGCGTCGCAGAGCTGACACGAGGTGTTCTGCCTCAAAAGATATTTTCGAAACCAAAATTTAATTATGCCTCCGCGTCGCGGACCCACCTTTAAATCTTGATTTTTGGTCTTTTCTCATGTTTAGCTATCTAAAATCATTCCTAAACTACATGAGATCTTTCCAATCACAAATCTTAATCCTTGAATCCATAATTCAATTCAAGGATCAGTTAAGAGTCAAGTCAAGAGTAGTTAATATCATAGTCAAGAGTCAAGTAAGAGAAGTTCATTTCAAGTTTTCATAAGACTTTTACAAACGTTTTAATTTTGTTTTAAGACTTAAGTTTTGAGTTCTGTAAAGAGTAAAGCTTGAAGTTCATTTCTTCAAAAGTATATGGGGACTATGTATTCCCAAAGAGTTTAAAATGTTTTCACATTTAAAGAAGAAAGGAAACCTTGATTTCCAAAGAGCCTTCGAGCTAGTTTTCAGAAAAGAGTAAATGCTTTCATAATTAAGCAAGAGGGGAAACTTCGATTTCCAAGGTAGCCTTTGAGCTAAGTTTTTGAGCACTAATCTCAAATCATAGAAGAAGTATGTTTTTAAACATAAGAGCTAATATTATATTTTTGGGAGTAGTATTGAGCACCGATATGAGATGCGAGTTCACATTAACTCAAGTTTCCATAAACTATGTAGCCATCATGGATAGAAAAAGGTCATACTTTTTAGATGAATCCTTTTTGCATAGACTAGTGGATCCACTTAGTAGTTCAGGTCCTATACCACGGTAAGGTATAGGAAGGCCCGGGCAGCATGGGGCTAATAACGTTGTACCATCACTATAGTTCTTAAGTGTTGGTTGTCGGTTAGAGAAACTTCCACAGCAGTAATTGCATGGTTCCTCAAGGGGTTCTACTTAGTATAGATGAGGGTATGGGACTTCATTCATGCATTGCACAAGTAGACTTTGAGAGGGATCATGACATGTTTTTTTATGATTTTATGATTATGAGTTGACAACATGTTTTAAACAGTTTTATTTTTCTTTATATTGCACTTGTTTTAAATTGCTTTATAATGAAATGAGTTCAGTTAAGTATTCATGAGTTGAGAAGAGCCAAGGTAAGTGTTTCTTTCAGATTCTCTTTCTAGCCTATGTTATTTTAGCATTCCAACTTGCATACTCGTACATTCAATGTACTGATGTCAGTTGGCATACATCGTCTTATGATGCAGACATAGGTAACTAGGATCGGCATTCTGACGCATCATTGATCCAGTGAGCAGTTCAGAGTCTGTTGGTGAGCCTCCTTGCATTCCGAAGGATCCATTTCATTGGTTTCTAGTTTAGTTCATTAGGATGTTGTGGGGTTTGTCCCAACATCCATTTCAGTTGTTATTATAGGCTTCATAGACAGTCAGATGTTAGTTCTTTAGTCTTTTCATTGTCATTATTCCATGTTGAGACTTGAGTTTGCCTTAATGGCCAGTTGAATGTTCCTTTATAACATTCTAGTTTATTATATGAACTTATCTTTGTTGAGTTTAAGTCTTCCACTGAGTTAAGTAAGTCAAGCCAAGGGTTCACTTGGGGCCAGCAATGGTCTTCGAGTGCCGACCATGTCCAGGGTGTAGGCTCGGGACGTGACAAACTTGGTATCAGAGCCCAAAGTTCAAGAGTCCTAGGGAGTCTATGAAGTCGTGTCTGTAGAGTCCTAGTTATTGGTGTGAAGCGCGCCACATCTATAATTAGGAGGCTGCAACATTTAGGAAAATTTCTCACTTCTTTCACTGATTTCGTGCGTTAGAGTTTGATCTCTAAAAGGTTTCCCTCTAATTTGTGCCTGTGCGTGTTTCAGATAATCATGCCTCCACGAAGAGCAGTCAGAGGTCGTCCAGCTAGGAGAAATGTTGAGGAGCAGGAGTTACCTAATGCACCTGAAGTACAACCTCAAGGGGAAGTTAACCATGCTGAATTCTATGAGACTATCCGGATGTTAAGCCAAGTTGCGACTCATCAAGTTGGACAGAGAAGTAATCGACAGGAAGTGGCTGATACTTCAAGAATCCTTGAGTATTTAGGGATGAATCCACCAAGCTTCACAGGTTCAAGTGTCACAGAGGATCCAAAGAACTTTGTTGAAGTACTTCAAAAAAAATTTGAGTTATTGCATGTTGTTGATGCTGAGAGGGTGGAACTAGCTACATACCAACTGAAGGGTATCGCTAGAGTCTAGTTCGACCAATGGAAAAAGAATAGGGCTGAGGATGCGCCAATAATGAGTTGGGCTGTGTTTGAGTGGTCTCATAGGACGTTTCTTTCCCCGTGAGTTACAAGAGGCAAAGATAAGAGAGTTTCTCATCCTAAATCCAGAGTCTATGAGTGCTCATGAGTACAGTCTGAAGTTCACACAACTCTCCCGCTATGCTCCGGAGATGGTTCCTGACATCTTTCACCCTGGGCACTTCAATTTGCTCAATGATACTACTCATTTCAATAACGTTTAAATCAAAGGGTTCATGCGGAATTATGAGCATGAACCACTCAACTCAAGGACTAAAGATACTTCTCATCTCAAGACTACTCGACTTATAGGGTTCATGCGGAGTTATGGGTATGAACTACTCAAATCAAGGACTTCATGGGTAACATGTAATAGTCCCATGATTAGGAATATATCTCGAAAGGATTATGAACTCAATACTCAATACATAGAACTTGAAGATACTGTTCCTTTCAAAGATACTCAATTTATGGAGTTCATGCAAAATTTATGGGTATGAAAGACTCGACTCGAGGGTCTACATAACAACATGGAAATCATGTATACAACTCTTCCCATTCTCATACTTACTTTCTCAAAACTTAGTTCAAATCGATAGTTGATCTCAAAGGATTCACAATTGAACTCAAAAGCTTTCTTGAACTCTACTCTTAACTCTCTCTTGAAATGTGAATTATGAATTCAAGAGTTATGGTTCATAATATGAAGGACAAATTAGACTCATGTATACATTCTCCTCATCCTCATACTCACTTGCTCGAGTCTTGAAACAAGTTATTAGAAATTGTAGAAGACTCCTCAAAAAGACTCAAATGGACTTTCTCGAAATTTTTGGAAGAACTCTCAAGACTTAACTCTTAACTCTCCCTTGAATTTGAATTATGAATTCATGGTTATGATCATGTTAGTAATGATTTCTAGGTGTTTAGAAGTAGTTTAGAGTGTTTAGAATTTATAGGGCTTGAAGGTACCCGTTTAAAAGACTCAAACGGGTGAAACGACGGAGAATGGGTAGGGGTAGATGACCCGAGCGCACTGAGTGGCGCTGGGTGCCAGCCCTCTACCTACAGAGGAGTGGTTGGGGGCACTCTGGCTGGCGTGGGGTGCCAGTCCCCAACCCAGAAAACCCCGACCACTTTCTTTGCTCGTTTTCTCACCCTAACTCGCCTAGAATCGAACAGTTTCTTCCCCAATCCCATAGATTCGATTACTTAACATAATTACACTCTAATCTACTCAAAACAACAATAAAATCACTAAATTTCATCTCAATAAATCATCAAAACACCAACAAAATAAGATTTAGAATGAACTTCAAGAACACTTAACAAGAACTTAAATCTTTCAATCTTTATGGACGAATTCGATTATGAAAATCATGTTTGGCGTGTGGGTGAACGAACCCAACACTATGTAAACTTACATACCTCTTAGGGATAAAACCCATGGCGAAAATCCGCAACAAAACTTAAGAACTTCGACGAACGCCTTGATACTTTCCTCTTTTCTCTTCTTTTCTCTTCTTGATATCTCAACTAAAACCCTAGGCGTATATTATGATTATAAAACTGAACCTAATCAGATTAGACCCCTAAAACCATACTAAAAACGAATTAAATCATTATTGGGTAAGGAACAGACCAAAATACCCCTTACTATTTTCGGGTAACTTTCCTTAACTGGACAACTTGACTTCAAAAGGGCATATCTCACTCATCCGACCTTGAAACTTAGCAAACTTGGTGGCGTTGGAAAGATAATTCAAGAAAATTTCATTAGATATCTTGTAGTCCACCTAACTCATCATGTACAAAGAGTTATGGTCATTTGAAGTTTACCAAAAACTCATAACTTAAGCATAACTTGCAAACTTTCAGATTTTCCTATTTCCAATTTAGTTCTTTTTGGAACTCAAGGTGCTACATCTAGAGACCTGACCTTAACACTCAAGAAATTTTAAATTCATCGGTAAAATACTACTCACAATGAAGGATGGTTCGAGTCTTAGTTCAAAATATTTCTGGGGTGTTACAATAATAGCTAAATCACAACCAATATCTAAGGTTTTAGAAACTCTAGGTCTAAACAAGACATGGAGAATCAAGAATCTGACTGAATTCTCGGGACCTAATGGGTGAAAGGAACCACTAGCGAAATCCCACATACCTGGTGACAAAATTCACGGAGAAATCCTTCAATTTCGGGTTCGAAACTTAAAGCAAACCCACTGATTGTTCTTGGGAAAACTAGCGCCTCTCTCTCTTTTTTTTGCTCTAAGTTTTGGTGATTAATCATTTAGGTGTAGGTTCTGACTAGAATATTAGGCCTAAATTGAGTAAAACTATGTAGTTTAAATGCCCGAAGCATATGGGAAGACCAAAATGACCCTGACTTAAAAGCCGACGGAGGCCTACCACAGAGCCACTGACGAACCATCAAAGGGACCACGTACCGTCAAGTGGGTCGTGGTTATTGGCCAGGGTCTACTGGTTTTGGGCACTCCCCTCTACGGTCCACTTCACGGACCATATGAAGGACCACGAACCATGCAGGTCACCGTGGTTCTTCACTTGAGGCTGGCGTCTACTGGTTCAGCTTTACGAGCCTCACCACAGTCTGTCATTAAGACCACGACCCGTGGAGGGCTTTGTGGTCGGATGCCTGAGCCTTGGGTGGTTCTACCTCGCTTTCACGAGGCTTCCCACGATTAGTGTGGTGCTCCACAACCCATGAAGCGCTCCATCCACTTTTGGGGAGGTGTGAACCACGAGCAAGTCGATGGACCGTGGTTCCTTTCACAGTTCGTGAACCGCTTCATGGTTCACCAATTTTCTGTTGTTCTGTTTAAGCTAAATTCTGAGGTGTTACAAGTTCAAGCTTATGTTATGCTTTATAATTCCCCTTACATTCTCATACATTCCATGTATAAACACTATTTGGCCTACATCATAATATGATTGTAACATCTCGCAATTTGAAATAGCTAGGAAGAAGCTAAGAACTGGAAATAGTCATTTTTGGAAATAATGAAAATCTGGAAATTTGTTTAAGTTAGGAAAGGTTGAGCTTTGGCTAACTTCAAATGGCCATAACTTCTAGCTCAGGATGAGTTAGAGATACTTCCAAATATGGCATGAAAGATCTTGGAATGATCTTTCCAATGCCGCTGAATTTGCGTGATTCCAAGTTCATATGAGTGAGTTATCCCCTTTGGAAGTTGGGCTGTTGGAATTAGGAAAGTCCAAATCCGGAGTTTGGAAGGGTAATTTAGTCTTTTCCCTACCTAATTATTCTAATTCGTTTTAGGAGTGTAATTGGGGTAAAGTTTGATTTTAGTCAGTTTTAAAAAAGTGAATTTCACGCTCGGGCTTGGAGAAAGGAGAAAAGAGGAGAAAGGAGAAGATTCATTCAAGATTCGTCGAGATTAGCTTGTGGATTTCGTCGAGGGTGATCCCTACAAGGTATGTGAGATAACCTAGCATTGGGTTAGTTCACCCACACGCCAAACTTGATTCAATTTCAGCAATGTATATTGATTTAAAAGTAAATCCCTAAAATTCTTGATAAAGTTCGTTTGAATCCTTGTGGGTTGTGTTGTTGAAGTTGCTTGGGATTGATTCACGTTTTTAGTTGTGTTTTTTAGTAGAATCTAATGTATATTGAGGGTATAGACGATTCTAAGTGTTTGGGAAAAGAACCAATAGTGTTTAGAGCTGGAAAACAAAGAAGAAATTTTGGCGGTAGAAATTTGATAGTGCCTCCGCGTCGCGGAGCTAGTCCTTGGATTTGGGAAAAATAGTTTCGCGGAGCGGAGCAGTCACAGACCATTCTACCTCAAAATTTATTTTCGAAACCAAAATTTAAATGCTTCTCCGCGTCGCAGACCCACCCTTAGATATTGATTTTTTTGTCTTTTTTCATGTTTAACTATCTAAATTCACCCCTAAACATCATGAGATCTTTCCTATCACAAATCACGATCCTTGAATCCATAAATTCAATTCAAGGAAAGTTAAGAGTCGAGTCAAGAGAAGTCAAGATTCAAGTTAAGAGAAGTTCATAAAGTTTTCCAAAAGTCTTTTGCAAACGTTTTAACTTTGTTTTAAGACTTAAGTTTTGAGTTCAGTAAAGAGTAAAGTTGAAGTTCATTTCTTCGAAAGTATATAGGGCTATGTATTCCCAAAGGATTTAAAAGTTTTTCACATTTAAGCAAGAAAGGAAATCTTGATTTCCAAGGAGCCTTAGGGCTAGTTTTCAGAAAAGAGTAATCGCTTTCTAAATGAAGCAAGAGAGGAAACTTTGATTTCCAAGATAGCCTTTGAGCTATGTTTTTGAGCACTAATCTCAAATCACAGAAAGAAGTATGTTTTTAAGCATAAGAGCTAATATTATATTTTTGGGAGTAGTATTGAGCACCGATATGGGGGAGAGTTCAGACAACTCACAGCCCCCATAAACCATCACTACAAGACACCAGTCTTTTAGCGGCGACAAATCTAGCCACATTATCCCAATAAGTCGCAACTGAATATATTTAGTGGCGAAAATAGCACCGTGGAAAGTACTTCCATAACTAAAAGTTTTTTAGTGGCGACAATAGCGCCGTGGCAAGTGTAAATATTTAAATAGCACAATTTACATCTTTAAAACTATTAATAAGAATTTTAATTTAAATATTAAATTAAAATGAATATCAAGGAAAAATAATTAGTGTCGACCAAAAAAATTGTTGCAAAAATACCCTTTTACTATGTCGCCACAAAATATGTCTTTTGCAGCGACTACTAATAAGTCGCCACAAATACATTTTCTGCTACTGTTAATTAGAAAAAAATAGTACATATTGTAGCGATCATAGCCATGTCGCCACAATATATATTGTTTACAGTGGCTACAACAAAGGTCGCCACTAAAACATTCATCTTTTGTGGCAATTTTTATGAGTCTCCACAAAAACCTTATATTTTGTTGCAACTCACTACGTTACCACAAAAAGTCGTCACAAAAAATCATTTTTCTTGTAGTGCATGTAGCCACCATGGGTAGAAAACAGTCACACTTTTTAGATGATTCTTTTAGTGTTTTTTAGCATAGACTAGTGGATCCACTTAGTGAGTTATGTTCTATACCCCCGACAAGGTATAGGACGGTCCTTGGCAGCGTGAGGTAAAATGTTGTATCATCACTATAGCTCTTAAGTGATGGTTATCGGTTAGAGAAACTCCCACATCAGTATTTTGTATTTTTATAAACAAACAAAATTCATATTGTATCTTTGCATACATACGGAGTTATTATTGTATTTCTAAATACACAGAGTTGACATCATATTTTAAACAAATTTTCCTTATATTGCACTTGTTTTTAAACTGCTTTATATTGAAATGAGTTCAGTTATGTTGAGTTGAGTTGAACCAAGTAAGTCCTTCAGTTCCTTTCAGATTCTTTTCAATCTTAAGTTGTGTTTAGCATTCCAATTCGCATACTCGTACATTTAATGTACTGATGTCAGTTGGCCTGCATCGTCTTATGATGCAGACGCAGGTAACTAGAATTAGCATTCAGCACATCATTGATCTAGTTGAGCTTCAGAGTTGTTGGTGAGCCTCATTTCATTGATCCGGAGGATCCCCCTTTTTCATTGCTTTATCATTTTAGTTCATTAGGATGTCGTGGGCCTGTCCCGACATCCATCTCAGTTGGTTTAGAGGCTTCATAGATATTCAGTCAGATGTTAGTTCATTCGTCATCATTTTGTTATTGGCTTATGTTCAGATTTGAGTTGCCATTTTGGCTAAGTTAAATGTTTATTTTAAAACATTATGAGTTAAGTTTGAGACAGTTGAGTTATCTTGCATTTGAGTTCTTTTCTTAATGCTTAAAGTCTTCTGTTGAGTAAGTAAGCCAGGCCAATGGTTCACTTTAGGACATCAATGGTTCTTGAGTGTCGTCTACGTCCAGGGTGTAGGCTCGGGGCGTGACAAACTTGATATCAAAGCATAAAGTTCAAGAGTCCTAGGGAGTTTTTGAAGCCGTGTATGAAGAGTCCTAGTTATTGGTGTGAAGTGCACCACATCTATAATTAGGAGGCTGCAACATTTAGGAATTCCTTCACTTCTTTCATTTTCATTTTGTGCGTTAGAGTTTATTTGTAAAAAGTTTCTTTCTAACTCATGCTTACGCATAACCATTTATGAGTTAGACTGTTTTGAGAGGGCTTTCATGGGGCGTTTCTTTCCTCGTGATCTAAGAGAAGCAAAAAGATGGTTGACGACATGATGAGCAGGATGATTTATTCGTTGTTGGGTTGACTCGTCTGTCAAGTAAGAAAAGTAAGACAGCCATGCTAATAGGTTACATGGGCATAGCAAGGCTAATGATCCATGTGCAACAAGTTGATGAGGACCAACTGAGGGATAAAGAAGAGTTTAAGAACAAGAGAGCTAAGACATCAGGGAATGAATCCGTGCAGCAAAAGTGTTAAGGCGAACCGGTCTTCTTTCCGACATAAATAGAAAGGACCTGCTCCATCATTTGCTAGTGCACCTGCACCAAGGAACAAATGCAAGTAAAATAGTCAGAATTCTCAGAACTTCAGAGCTAGACCTGCGCATTCGCAAGGTAGGAAGGCACAAGTGGGTACTAAGACTCCTGCATATGCTAAGTGTGGTAGGAACCACTCAGGGATGTGTCGTGATGGCTCCACTGGTTGCTTTAAGTGTGGCCAGAACGGTCATTTTAAGAGAGAGTGTCCTAAGAGCAAATAGAGTAATGATAATTGGGGCAATAGAGCCCAGTCTTCTTCAGTTGCTCCACCAAACAGAGTTGCATCTAGATGAGTGACTTCAGGGGCAGACGGAGAAGGAAACCATCTTTATGCTATCACTAGTCACCGAGAGCAAGAGGATTCGCCAGATATTGTCACTGGTATGATCCAAGTCTTCCGTTTTGATGTTCTTCTAGAGCAACATCTTGAGCCCTTCAGTGTTTCTACACCTATTGGTGATTCTATTCTAGCAGAAAGAAGTCTATCGTGATTGTTCCGTTTTCGTCAATCATAAGAGTACCATGGATGATTTAGTTGAGTTAGACATGGTAGAATTTGATGTCATTCTAGGTATGGACTGGCTTCATACCTGTTATGCATTAATAGATTGTAGAACTCGAGTAGTCAAGTTCCAGTTTCCAGTGAACCAGTTATAAAGTTGAAAAGCGGTTCAGCAGTGCCTAAGGGTCGTTTCATTTCGTACCTTAAGGCGAGAAAGTTAGTTTCTAAGGGGTGTATCTATCACTTAGTTCGAGTTAATGACTCTAGTGTTGAGATACCTCCTATTCAGTTAGTTTCAGTAGTCAAAGAGTTTCTAGAAGTCTTTCCTGATGATCTACCCGAAGTCCCTCTTGAGAGAGATAGACTTCGATATAGATATTCTTCCAAATACTCGTTCTATCTCTATTCCGTCATATAGAATGGTACCAGTAGAGTTGAAAGATCTTAAAGAGCAGTTGGAAGATCTTTTAGAGAAAGGTTTCATTCGACCAAGTGTCTCACCTTGGGACGCTCCGATCTTAGTTGTAAGAAAGAGAGATGGTTCCCTTAGGATGGGTATAGATTACCGTCAGTTGAACAAGGTTACCATCAAGAATGATCATCCTCTTTCGAGAATTGATGATCTTTTCGATCAGCTTCAGGGTGCTTTGTGCTTCTCGAAGATAGACCTCAGATCAGGCTACCATCAATTGAGAGTAAGGGAATGTGATATTCCAAAGACAACATTCAGGACCCGTTATGGTCATTATGAGTTTCTGGTCATGTCGTTCGGCTTAACCAATGCGCCTGTAGTGTTCATGGACCTTATGAATAGAGTCTTCAAACCTTAATTTGATATGTTTGTTATTGTCTTCATTGATGACATACTAATCTATTCAAGGAATGAAGAAGATCATGCTAGTTATCTCAGAATAGTTCTCCAGACTTTAAAAAATAGAGAGTTGTATTCCAAGTTCTCTAAGTGTGAGTTTTGGCTTGAATCTGTGGCATTCTTAGGCCACATCGTGTCTGGAGAGGGAATTAAAGTTGATACCCAGAAGATTGAGGCAGTGCAGAATTGGCCTAGACCCACCTCTCCAACTGATATTAGGAGTTTCTTGGGTTTAGCTGGCTATTATAGAAGGTTTGTAGAGGAGTTCTCATCTATTTCGTCCCCTTTGACCAAGTTGACTCAGAATATAGTAATGTTTCAATGGTCTGAAGCTTGTGAGAAAAGCTTTTAGGAATTGAAAAAAGAGGCTGACTACTTCCCCAGTTTTGACATTACGAAAAGGTACGCAGGGCTTTGTTGTCCATTGTGATGTGTCCAGAGTTGGTTTGGGTTGCGTATTAATGCAGAATGGTAAGGTTATAGCTTATGCATCTAGACAGTTAAAAGTTAATGAGAAGAATTACCCAATCCATGACTTAGAGTTGGCTACCATAGTATTTGCCTTGAAAATATGGCGTCATTATATTTATGGTGTTCATGTGGATGTGTTCACCGACAAGAGTCTTTAGTATGCGTTTAGTCAGAAAGAGCTTAATCTAAGACAGAGGAGGTGGTTAGAATCACTCAAGGATTATGACATAGGTATTCTTTATCACCCAGGTAAGGCTAATGTTATTGTTGATGCCTTGAGCAGGTAATCTATGGGAGTACCACCCATTTTGAGGAAGATACGAAAGAGTTAACAAACGAGGTGCATAGACTTGCACGACTTGTAGTTTGACTAATGAATTCCACAGAAGGATGGGTAGTGGTGATGAATGAGGCTGAATCTTCATTAGTGTCAGAAGTGACAGAAAAGCAAGACCAAGATCCTTTATTGCTTGAATTAAAGGCAAGTGTTCATAAGCAAAAAGTGATGGCTTTTGAACAACAGGGAGATAGTGTTTTGAGGTATCAGGGTATATTGTGTGATTGATTTCAAGGGTAATTGGGACGATCACCTACCTATCATTGAGTTGCTTACAACAATAGTTACCATTCTAGCATCCAGAGGGCTCCTTACGAAGCTCTTTATGTGAGAAGCTGTAGATCTCCTATTAGAAGGTTTGAAGTTGATGAAGTTGGGTTAATAGAACCAGACTTAGTTCGTCAAGCTATGGAGAAAGTGAAAGTTATTCAAGAGAGATTGAAAACAACGCAGAGTCGTCAGAAATCCTACATTGATGGTAGGAGGAGGGAGTTAGAGTTTGAAGTAGATGGTTGAGTTTACTTGAAAGTTTCACCCATGAAGGGTGTTATGAGATTTGATAAGAAGGGGAAGCTTAGCCTCCGGTATATTGGTCTTACAGAATATCCAAAAGGATTGACAATGTAGCCTATGACTTAAAGCAACCACAAGAATTAGCAGCAGTCCATTAGGTGTTCCACATCTCCATGTTGGAAAGGTGCATAGACGATCCTTCATTGATCATACAAACTGAAGATATTGGGATCAAGGATAACTTGTCTTATGAGGAGATCCTGTTTAGATTCTAGATCGCCAAGTTCGCAAGTTGAGAACAAAAGAGGTAGCATCAGTCAAAGTTCTTTGGAGGAATAAGTTTGTTGAGGAAGCTACTTGGGAAGTTGAGGAAGATATGAAGAAGAGATACCCACATCTCTTTGAATCCAGAGAAATTCCAAATTAAGGTACTAATCCTTTACTTGGCTTTTATTTATAAGATTAGCATGTTGTAATTACATTGCCTGTTGGGTGTTTGAGCAGAATATTAATATTACACCCTTAGCCTACTAAGAGTAATCTCATTCAAGGATGAATGTTCCAATGGGGGAGATATTGTAACATCTCGCAATTTGAAATAGCTAGGAAGAAGCTAAGAACTGGAAATAGTCATTTTTGGAGATAATGAAAATTTGGAAATTTGTTTAAGTTAGGAAAGGTTGAGTTTTGGCCAACTTCAAACGGCCATAACTTCTAGCTCAGGATGAGTTAGAGGTACTTCCAGATATGGTAGGAAATATATTGGAATGATCTTTCCAACGCCGCTGGGTTTGCACAATTCCGAGTTCGTATGAGTGATTTATCCCCTTTGGAAATTGGGCTATTGGAATTAGGAAAGTCCAAATTTGGATTTTGGAAGGGTAATTTAGTCTTTTCCCTAGATAATTTTTCTAATTCGTTTTTAGGAGTTTAATTGGGGTAAAGTTTGATTTTAGTCAGTTTTAGAAGAGTGAATTTCACGCCCGAGCTTGGAGAAAGGAGAAAAGAGGAGAAAGGAGAAGATTCATTCAATATTCGTCGAGATTAGCTTGTGGATTTCATCGGGGGTGATCCCTACAAGGTATGTGAGATCACCTAGCGTTGGGTTAGTTCACCCACGCGCCAAACTTGATTCAATTTCAGCAAATTATATTGATTTAAAAGTAAATCCCTAGAATTCTTGATAAAGTTCGTTTGAATCCTTGTGGGCTGTGTTGTTGAACTTTCTTGGGATTGATTCACGTTTTTAGTTGTGTTTTCAAGTAGAATCTGATATATATATTGTATAGACGATTCTAAGTGCTTGGGAAAAGAACCAATGGAGTTTAGAGGGTTTAGAGCTAGAAAATAAAGAAGAAATTTCGTCAGTCGAAATTTAACAGTGCTTCCGCATCACGGAGCTAGTCCCCAGATTTGGGAAAACTCATTTCACGTCGCGGAGCGGTCACAGACCATTTTGACTCAAAAGTTATTTTCGAAACCAAAATTTAAATGCTTCTCCACATCGCGGACCCACCCTCAGATATTGATTTTTGGTCTTTTTTCATGTTTAACTATCTAAATTCACCCCTAAACATCATGAGATCTTTCCTATCACAAATCACGATCCTTGAATCCATAAATTCAATTCAAGGAAAGTTAAGAGTTGAGTCAAGAGAAGTCAAGAGTCAAGTTAAGAGAAGTTCATAAAGTTTTCCAAAAGTCTTTTGCAAACGTTTTAACTTTGTTTTAAGACTTAAGTTTTGAGTTCAGTAAAGAGTAAAGTTGAAGTTCATTTCTTCAAAAGTATATGGGGGCTATATATTCCCAAAGGTTTTAAAATGTTTTCGCATTTAAACAAGAAATGAAACTTAGATTTCCAAGGAGCCTTCGGGCTAGTTTTCAGAAAAGAGTAATCGCTTTCTAAATGAAGCAAAAGAGGAAACTTTGATTTCCAAGATAGCCATTGAGCTATGTTTTTGAGCACTAATCTCAAATCACAGAAAGAGGTATGTTTTTAAACATAAGAGGCTAATATTATATTTTTGGGAGTAGTATTGAGCACCGATATGGGGGATAGTTTAGACAACTCACAACCTCCATAAACCATGTAGCCACCATGGGTAGAAAAGGGTCATACTTTTTAGATGATTCATTTAGTGCTTTTTAGCATAGACTAGTGGATGCACTTAGTGAGTTAGGTTATATACCCCCAGCAAGGTATAGGACGGTCCTTGGCAGCATGAGGTAAAACGTAGTATCATCACTATAGCTCTTAAGTGATGGTTGTCGGTTAGAGAAACTCCCATAGTAGTATTTTGTATTTTTATATACAAACATAGTTCATATTGTATCTTTCCATACATACAGAGTTATTATTGTAGTTCTAAATACATAGAGTTGACATAATGTTTTAAACAATTTTTCCTTATATTGCACTTGTTTTTAAAATGCTTTATATTGAAATGAGTTTAGTTATGTTGAGTTGAGTTGAACCAGGTAAGTTCTTCAGTTCCTTTCAGATTCTTTTCAATCTTAAGTTGTGTTTAGCATTCCAACTCGCATACTCGTACATTCAATGTACTGATACCAGTTGGCCTACATCTTCTTATGATGCAGAAGCAGGTAACCAGGATCAGCATACAACGCATTGTTTATCCAGTTGAGCTTCAGAGTTGTTTGTGAGCCTCCTTGCATTCCGGAGGATCCCCCTTTTTCATTACTTTATCATTTTAGTTCATTAGGATATCGTGGGTTGTCCCGACATCCATCTCAGTTGTTTTAGAGGCTTCATAAATAGTCAGTCAGATGTTAGTTCATTCGTCGTCATTTTGTTATTGGCTTGTTTTCAGATTTGAGTTGCCATTTTGGCTAAGTTAAATGTTTATTTGTAAAACATTATGAGTTAAGTTTGAGACAGTTGAATTATCTTCCATTTGAGTTCTTTTCTTAATGCTTAAAGTCTTCCGCTGAGTAAGTAAGCCAGGCCAAGGGTTCGCTTGGGACAAGCAATGGTTCTCAAGTGTCGGCCACGTCCAGGGTGTAGGCTCGGGGGGTGACAATGATGCAACTACAGGTAGTTAGGGTCATCAACAGGCGCTTTGTTGATACAACTTCCAGTTCGAGTTAGCTTTGGTGAGCCTTCTTGCTTCTGGAGGATTCCATTTACTTTTCAGATTTGTTAGGATGTCGTGCATGTTGTCCCGACTTCCATCTCTGTAATAGTATAGGCTTCATAGATAGACAAAGTTGAGTAGTTTTTAGTATGTATCTTCTTTGAGTTGTTTTAAAAACTCTGAGTTTATTTATTGAGTATTGTTTTGATTATTTTAAAGTTGAGTATTTGAATTTAATCTAGTTTTTGAGCTCTTTTATGCTTGAGTTGGTCTTTTGCTTGTAGTCAGTCAAGATGAGGCTTCGCTTGGGGACCAACAATGGTTCTCGAGTGTTGACCACATCCAGGGTGTAGACTCAGGTCGTAATAGCTTAGTGCGTAAGTCTTACAAAACTAATCCCCACACTTGAGTCTCAAGGTGTTTTGCTAGATCCCCGCACCAGGGTGAGCCCCAAGGTGAGTCCCAACAGAGTCTTTTAAAACATTGCTTTTGAATATTAGCTTAGAAACTTTACTCTCTAGAGTTTTGGGGTTTTGAAATTTTTTGTAGTTGACAATTAAAGGTTCAATTCAAAGTGAGTGTTGAAGATCATTGCTAATTATTAACACTTTGATGGCTGAAAATATAATTGCTATAATTTCTTTCCCTTTTATGATGTTTCGTTAAAACCCCAATTCTAGGGTTGTGATTATGGAGTTGGGTGTTAATTTAATTTAGTACGTCTAATGTCTTGCTCTATTTTTCTATTATTTATTCATGGATTTAAGCTATTTAACATGTGGTGAATTTATGGATTAAGGTTGCAAACTTAATCCTAGCTTAGATCTTCGATTGATGCTCAAAAAGATTAATTGAAGTAGGTAATAACTTAATACTTGCAAATTGGATTTGTTTGTTGTAGTTTTCTCAAAAGAGAAGTTGTAGTTTCGATTCTAATTGCAAATTCTACCCGAAAGAGAGATTTTAGTAAGGTATTGAGTTGGTTTGTATTTTACGTGGATGAACCTGAAAGGAGATTCTATGATATGATGCATTGAGATCGAAAGAAGATTTGTGTCATTGACAATTACCCAACTTATCCATGTTTATCTAGGATTATTGAGCAAGCACTTGTACCCCTATTTGATGTTGATACCAACTCCCACACCCCTAGACCGCCTTTTACTTGCTTAAACCCTGTTGTTTTTAGTTGAATTGTGATAATTAATTCCAAAAATTCTTTTCTTAAATTTGGTGGAATGATCCACCCATTTGTCATAATTGCTAGAATGAATTGGTTTGCATCTTTAATTTCCTCATTGAATTATTCAATTTAGATCACTCCCTCTGAGATTCGACCCCGACTCTATTATTGAGTATTTATATTTCTAGCGATCACTTATTCATTTAATTGTTTTTTGAGTAATTTGAGTGTTATCAGTCACTCCAAATTGAACAATTTGATCAACTTTTTTTAAAGAAAAAATAATATAATTAATGTTGGTCTCAGTTGAGAGATTTTCTTAACTTTTATTTTTTGAAGTTGCTCCAGAAGTAAATCTAAAAACATCATATATGTAAATACCCTAAGGAAAAACTAATTTATAATAGAATGAAACCACATGTAAAGAAAAAATGAAAACATGAAATCACTGCGACCAACTATCGATACAAACTCGTGCATTGAATCGATTCTTGATGATGGAAAGTATTGAATCTCTAGTGTCCTCATCTTTTAGCCGCCCTCTCAATCTTCTAAGCATCCAAAGTCCCCTCAAAATAATATTTGTGATGTTTATACTATTTAAAAGTATTTTTGGACCAAGCTATTCTTAATAAGGTGAGATAGGGAATGGATTCGAAATAAACCTGTTGCTACGGGCTTCACATAGCGGTAGACTGATTTTACAAGAAACCATACTACCTCATTTTTTCCTGTCGCTGTAGGCTCCAAATTATTTTTCTCAACATCAATTTTTCAATACATACTTGGTCCTCAACCTCTGAACACAATCTAGATTAAATTTCTTAGATTTCTTCTCAGACATCAAAATATTTATTTTAGCACCAAAACTGCTCTTTTTATCGAAATCATATCCTACACAACAAAACACATGTAATATACTCTCTCTATTTTAATAACTTAATCTGTCCATTAAAAGTCATTTTTCATTTGTTTAGTTTTCTTTAATAACTTTTTATATCAGGGTGTGGAATTTCTCTACTTGTACAATAATTTACCTCAGTAGATTTAAGTATAAGCGAGATATTCCTTTTAAGTTTTACAATAGGATTGACTATTTTGTAATTATATATAATTTTGTGACTAAACTTTGATTGCTATGTCAAAAGTTAGAGTTTTAAGCCAAAAATGTCTCATTAATCTACTTGACCTTCAAAAAATATCTTGAGCATCTTTAATTCCCAGTTTTGGATCAAATCGCCTGAGTTGGTTGGTTTTGTCTTGTTTTTTTGTAGTCATTATTGGTTTTAGGTCCTTTATATTCGTTTATAAAAGATGGGGGAGTAAATATGCATATGATTATATTTAAAAGATTAAAATGAACATATCCTTTAAATACGGGTTAATTTTGACTAAAAATCTTGAAAAGGGACCATCCTAGTAATTGTTTCAATTATAAAACCCTAACGAACCATTCATCTACCTCATTCATCTGTGCCATTTGCACATCTTCCAAGGAAGAAAAGGAAAATCTCCCTTCCCAAATAAACCAGTTTGCTAACGAATCCCTTGATTTATTTGAAAAACAAGTAGGTCCCCTTTTCTCTAGCTTATTAGGGGTCTACCAAGGAGTTCAATTAGTGACTGGTCATGTCACCTTGATACTATTGAAGCTTCTCATTTGCAATTCAGGTATGTTTCAAAACGAAGATTCGATTTAATCCTTTTGTTAGCTAGGGCTTGATATTGAAAAAAAAGGGCTGATTGATTGGAGCTTCAACATGATCTATTGGTTCTACTAGTTAGACGCATAGATCTGATTGAAGTCTATCTTAATTTCAATCCTATTTTCAAATTCTGGCCCTTTGTGGTCACTAGGGAAAGTTTAAACAGTAACTTCCCTAGGGATACATGGCTACCATGAGGATGATTGGACTCCACAAGCGAGTGGAAGATGATGATGAAGAGAAGATGTGCATATATCACACAAAAACTTTTCTAGTTTTCCAGATCGTTTTAGCTAGTTGCAAATAAACCAATCAGGGATTTAGGAGACCAAGCTTTTCTTTTGAGGTGCTAATGCTTCTATTTCGGGATCCAAGGACTTGGTGCAACTGGCTGAAGATACGACAAGTAATAAGGTTGAAAGTTCGGGCTCGTTCTGTCTCTTCTATATCAACATTTCTCTATGACGACCAACTGTTCTACGGAGAAAATTATTTCTATTATATTATTTGATATGTTTTTTGTCAAAATATTTCATTATAGTAGTCAAACGTTCTTTTGCCGTAGATTGGAGTACATTATGTATTTGGATTAGAAAATGTAAAATATTGACAGAAATTACTTGGAGTCTGATTTGCTATAAAAAAATATCGTTATTTTTTATGGGTTTGCTGAGTTTCATAATGAATATAAAATTGTCGTTATTTTTAATGTGCTTAGTCAGTTAATAATGAATATATAATTATCGTTAATTTCAATGTGCTTGATGATTACATGATGAATATAAAATTATCATTACTTTCAATGTGCTTGATGAGTTACATGATGAATATAAAATTTTGTTATTTTCAATGTGCTTGATGAGTTACATGATGAATATGAAATTCCATTATTTTCAATGTGTACAATGAATTACATGATGAATGCAAAATTATCTTTATTTTCAATGTATTTGATAAGTTGCCTGATGAATATACAATAATCGTTATTTTTGATGTGCTTGATTAGTTACATGATATATATAAAATTGTCATTATTTTCAATATTCTTGATGAGTTACATGATGAATATAAAATTATTGTTATTTTCTATGTGCTTGATGGATTACCTGATGAATATTATACAAAATTATCGTTATTTTCAATGTGCTGGATGAGTTACATGATAAATATAAAATTGTCACTGTTTTCAATGTGTTTGATGAGTTACATGATGAATAGTAATAAAATTGTCTTTATTTTCAATGTACTCAATGCGTTACACGATGAATATAAAATCATCGTTACTTTCAATGAGTTTGATGAGTTACATGATGAATATACAATTATCGTTATTTTCAATGTGTTTGTATATGCTAATTCTCTTTTTGACAATCATTTTCTTTCTTTCACTTCTTTGGTGAATTAATGGTCAATTCTTGTTTCACTCTGACAAATATTATGATGAAAGCACAAAAAGTTTGAATGAGACACGAGATTGAGAAACAAAGCTGCAATAGTCATTATGATGAAGAGAATTACCATGTACGATGGGGAGAAAAGGACTTGGACTGAATCCTGTTAGATAGGACTCTATTAATTTGAATGGACAATGTGTAAAGAATATGATATTTATTATTAATTTTAATTGGAGAATCCTCAATTAGTACGATATTTATTATTTTTACTGAGACACAGATCTGCTTTACTAATTATTAATGTTTGTTGAAGCTTGCAATGTCAACAAACTTTTTTACTTCACTATATATGCATATGCCCAAGAAAATAATTTTCATTCAATTAGATTTGATGTTTGTTACATGCTAATGGTGGCCAGAGCATGTGACACATTTTAGTGTTATAAATTTAACTAGTCATGTGAAAAATCATTGATTTACTTCATTAACTTGTTTGGTATTCGTAAGCCTTTAGAAAGTCGAAGCTTATGTGTATATGAGTAATCTAAACTCGTACTACATAGATCAACGATGAAGCTTGATATATCTGTTATGGATATATATTGAATGAATTTGTATAAAATGCAGGAGCATATCTGAGATGTCTCCATATATAGGTGCTAATTGTAGTTTCCATTCATTTTTGGTGTTTATAGGAGACATACAATGTTGTATTATTCTCATTGTATTTGTTGTATTTTAGTATAAGAGTGATATTAAGCGTGAATAAATATTGATTTGTTTTATTACATTTTAAAAGATCTTTTATAAATCTGAATCCTCCTTTTAGGTTGTTTATGCTATTAATGTCTATGATGACATGTTAGATAATATTTGTAACATATTATTATTTTTAAGCCATCATCTCAGGTTGTGATTCCTTTGGTGTGGGGGGTTAGTCTTGACCCCAACCATGTCGATTAATCCAAAAAGTTATAGTTGTTAGGGGGACATGGATCATACCTCTAACCAACAGATTACATCATAAAAAGTTTCAGAAAAAGAGTGGGAAAGGAGTAGCCTATACAACCTCCTTCTCTATAAAAAAAAAATCAAATCAATTCTTAGTCTACAAAACAAATATAACATTTTCATATTTTTTCCTCATGGAAGGTACTTGCCACTTATCTAGTCAAATTAAACATTTGACCTCTTCAGGAAGAGAGTGCCAAGAGGAGAAATAGGTTTCATTTTCATTAGTAGAGGACATATTGACAAAGTAATCAACCACCATATTAGCTTCTCGATAACAATGAGTGAAGTTGACCTTGACATTGCTAACACTTTTGTTAGTATCATATATGATCTTTTTCAGCTTTATATTAGTAGTGTTCATGTTTTTCAACATGTTAGTGATTACCAAGGAATTCATTTCAATTGTGAAACTGTTGATTCCCTTCTCCACACATCAACTAGGACTGAACCTGTCCACTATTTCAAGATATCCCAACTAATAAATGTGGGAGCATTTTGAATGACCAGATCATGAACACTGCCTTTGGTCCTAACACTCCAATTATTGAAAATTCTTTTGATAGGACCAGGCCGATGAATAATGTCGAAAGAGGTACCAATGTAATTCCACATATGAGTTGTAGCCTTCCCTTGTGTAAATGTGTGTTGAATGGAATCCGTTAGGTCACTGCAACAATAACATTAAACATTTTAATGATTTCATTAAAAGGTAGTTTTTCTTTGTATAGCCTCCAAGCAAGAAAGGAGATCTTAAAAAGAATAGATACTCTTCATAAATAGTTATAATTACCATATGAGTAACTTACTTGTATAAACCTTTTTTATAGTTACTTTTTTTTTTATGTGTAATGTACATCGTTGGGTGGCCAGGTTAGAACCCCTACTCGCCTATGTACTAGAAGCAGATGTGTTGTGCTACCCGACACCTAACTTTGTCACCCTTGCTCCTTGACTTTAAGAAGACTCCCTGACTTGATAATATTTTCTCATGTGTATATACTTTGTTATCGATAGTGAACCTAACTGATATTACCAACTTTTTGTGAATCCTTTTAAATTATATTAATTTATCTTAAAATTTTCATTTCAATTGCAATATGGATATTGAACCATACGAGGATACTTCACATGTGTGTCCATATGTTGATTTGCACTTAGCATCATAACCATATTTATGGTGGTCATGATATGAATTCTAACAATCAAATTCAAGAATATCACACTTGAAATTTTGAACTTTCAACTTAAATTAATTTTTTATCCAATTTTACTGCTACACTAAAAAATTTCTCTCATGTAAAGGGAATCATTAATTTATTTACATAAACAGAAACCTTTTATAAGTAGATAACATCACCCCGAAAACTATGTGATATAAGCCAAAAAAAAAAAGAATTGGTCGATGTTTCCTTTATTTTGGGTACAGAGGAAAAACTAATAAACTACTTAAAATCTTTCAAATTCTACATGATTGAAATCAGCAAGGAGAAAGAATTCCATTTTTTTAGCAGTGTTTCCCAAACTATCATATCTTCCTCGTGCTTGTGTCTTCATTTTCTAAAAAAAGGATTTGTACATTAGTTTACCTCCCTCCAAATATGAGAAATGGTGCTTTATTGATCTTCAGTAGATATTTATAATCTTAAAAACACCTCAAGAGGATGAGATTGTATGTCCTCCTCTTAGATAAGTTTGACAACAATTAGAGAATCTTTCTCCATTTCTAGACCTTTATATTCTATTTATTTTACTAATTTCAACCCTTGTTTGAGACTCCATAAATTTGTTGTGATATTTGAAGTAGGTTTCATCTTACTTGAGTATCCCAAGAACCACTTGTCTTGATCATCTATAAAGATTACTCCAAAAGCAGCATCACCAGTTTGAGTCTTGACATTACATCGTATTCAATTTATGCTTTCGTACCCAAGGAGAACACCAAGTTATTAGTTTGGATTCTTTGAAATTAGAGATTTGCCTAGAATATACTTTATCAATTTTGTTAGCATTATCTCTAATATGCTAAGATATAAGATTTAAAAGTAAGCATTTTCACTCAAACGAATTTCTACTTCATTCTTTACATATATGCCATATAATATATAGAAATGTTAGAAATTATGACATTAGCACTATAAGAGGGTTGCCACGTGTTGTTTATGATATCATCGAGTCATTCAAGCATTGACTTAGTATTTATGATAACATCGCTTTTAATCAACGAGATGAATTAAATCCAAATGTGTTTAGATTTTGGAAAGTCCATGATAGTATGTGAGAAGTTCTTGAAACTAAAGTCACGTCGTTCATACTTATGTGACTCAATTATTTTCCAGGTAAATCAAAGATCGTTTGAGACCAACCCCACAAGTTTGAGATGTTGCCCTCCACGAATCAATTTGAAGTGCATCAACTTGTTGTTTGTTCAAAACACATAGTTGATAACCACTTGTTCTTCCTGTTGTTGTGCCTCCTCTGTCTCACCTAGCAAACAATTGACAAACTTTGCCCGTTTTAGGAAGTTCCTTGCCATATGTGGACAAATTGCTCCAAAGACCTATTTTGTCCTTTACATATTATCCTAAGCATTTTAAGCTTAGATCAAATTGACTGAATCGATCAATTCAAAAATGATCGATTCTTACATTTTTTAATAGTCACTGTTAGTTTCTAGGTAATTGGATTAAAGGTGTTTTACTAGGGACTAAAAGAAAAAATACCTCCTCCAAGGATAATTTTGGGTAAAACCTCTCAAAATATAAAACCCTAAATAACCATCAGTGGCCGTCATCCTTCTGTTTGCAAAATCTGCAGAGCAACAATGACAAAAACTAAAGCTTCAAAAATCGATGCCCAATTTCCATCCCAGCTTCCCGATGAAATCATAATGACGATACTCTCAAATCTTCTGTGAAATCACTGTATTATATCTATTGCTTGATTTTCCTTTATGCATTGTTTACAAATATTTAATAGTCATGTGAAATATCATTGGTATGCTTTCTTAACTTGTTTGCTATTCTTCAACTTTCTGAACTCGAAATGCATGGATCGAAGATGAATCTTGACATCCATTTTGGATGTTTATTGGATAAAATTTGTATAAAATGTAGAAGCATGTCTCAGACGTCTCCACCGGTGCTAATGGCATTTGTCATTTCTTGTTTGTTGTTAACCGAAAACAAACAATGTTGTGTTTTTCTCATTGTATATGTCATATTTTAGTATAAGAGTGATATAAAACTAGACTAAATGTTGAGATTTTGTTATATTGCTTTATCACATTTTAAATGATTTTCTACAAACATGAATCCTTTCGCATTTTGCTCCATTAGTGATTTTGAAACTGATTTAACATATATATACTAGTAGTATAAATATTGTTTATACTATTAATGCAGGTTAATCTATGATGATATGTTAGTTTAGTTAAATCTTATAATTATTTAATAAATTAAATATTAAATAGTAAATCATCATATTAGTACATGAATCAACCATCATAAAGTCTCTTGAATATGTATTCTTTGTATTAATTTCATACTGGAGTAGAATTATGATTTTTTTGTTTTGTTCTTCTTCCAATTGGGAATATGAATGGTTAAATTTGCCCTTCATAAATAAAAAATCATACAGATCTATATCATATTCTTATATATATATATGTGTGTGTGTGTCAATGAGAATTACATTTACATAAATTTTATAACCACTAACTCTCTATGATGTAAATATATGTAACTCCCACTAATTATATTCATTATGGTTTTCTACTCCCATCCCTCATCCATAATATTAAATGGATTAACGTCATATTCAGTATTTTAAAAGACTATGTTGAGACTCGCCCTGGGGTGGGCTCCAGCATATCGCCTCAAGACTCAAGTGTGGGGCATAGTTTTGTAAGACTTACGCTCTAAGTGCCCGACTATACGTCCTAAGCACCCCCAACACCCAACACTTAGTGCTCGCCTAACAGATCTTACACAAATTATGTGATAATTTTTTTAGTTAACATTGTTGACCCTCATAAATCTTGAATAAATGAATGATACTTAATAGTTTTTAAATCTATAGAGATAAGAATATTGAGAGTAATTCAAATAACAAGTTGTAGTATTACATCTTTACTATTTGATAACACTGTGAGAATGATTATATACTACGTAACATTTCCTTTAAAAATACATAGCGAAATTTTACTTTTTCACTTATCATTGGTCTTCATGTTTTTGTCATATGTCTCAAAATTATCATATTTTATTTAGCTATTTGAAAGTAGTTTTATTTTTATTCATGATAGAGTGATGTTTTTAATATAATACTAGTAAGTATTATTAATTTTTTTTTGGGGGGGAGGGGGGGGGGGGG